>SZYD01001869.1:0-92131 GCA_009363875.1 Mikania micrantha
CCGACCGCCGATTCGACCGGCTGGTTCAGCCAAAAACGGCCCAGAACCCCTAACCGGACCGGTCCGGCCGGTTTTCAAAACATTGGCTAAAACATAAAATTAAATCATACATAATGGTTGTATCACTTGATAATCTAACTCTTTAAGTTAAGTTATCATAACATACAATTCATACATATACGTGCTTACTTGCTTAGAATCAAAAACGACCCCCAGTAATCCCCCAGTAATGACTAGAATAAAAAAAATTAAAAAAAACATAAATTCCATCTATAGCGACGACTGTTAGTCGCTATAGGTTTTTCGCAAAACCGCCAAAGTTTAGGTCAAAGTTCGCCCTTTTCGTCTTCAGCTATAGTGACGACAAGTAGTCGTTATAGCTTAAAAGCACTGAAAAAGTATTTTTAAACTATAGCGACGACATGTCGTCGCTATAGCTCAATGTATAGGGACGAGGTTAGTCGTCGCTGAAGGTTTTGTCCCATTAGCTAGCTTTTCTTGTAGAGCATGCATTTGTGGCATACTTTAAGATATACATAATCATCTAATAGTCCTGCAAATATAGCCTACTGGTTAGGGCTTTACTTTGTGACCGAGAGGTCATGGGTTCGAGTCCTGTCAGAGGCAATTTAAAGGACATCCAGGTGAGGGAAGGAATCTTGAGCTTAATATCGGGTTCTGGACCAATGGGGGGCGAGGGTTTACCTATTCCACGGGGTTCCGCGCATCTGGTGTGGCCGCGTCTTACCTCTGCCCGGTGGGCCCTGTTAAGACAACATACGTGGTATGTAGGATCGTCGCCGTTCAAAAAAAATCTAATAGGTTAGACTTCTTCTCTTCCTAATTTCACCTTCTTTTAGGATTAAATTTCGGAACTGGCACAACCCTCACAAAGTCACCAGTCACACCAACCCCTAAATCACCAAATGCGTGATCTACTACAAATGAATATAATTTTTTTCTTCATCACGAAATATTTATCACTTATTGTTTCCATCTTTTTGTGACCTATAACAACTCATATTTAATATTTGTATTCAAAAAATCTTTAATTTATGATGTTACACTTGAACCTTTAGTATTGACCTATAAAAACTCATAATTAACAAAAACCTTTAATATTTTTGTGACCTAAAGTAAATCATATGATGTAGTGAGACACGAATACAAAAATAGTTTAGCTTTATCAGTCATAAGAATTTTTTATACATAATAAATAAAAATCTTTAAATACACTTTTCATGCTTCTATGCTTTCTCATGCCACTTTTTCCATCGTTCTCATTTTAAATGTTAGTTATATCTCACTTATTAAATAATGATTTTAACTATGTTATTTTTATTTTTTGTATTAAAAATACATTTTCATTAATGTACTTCATAAAAAAATATTTTTTTAACAATATGAAATTTTCGATAACAAAAAAAATTAAAAAAATTATTGGAAATTGATCTTGTTAAGAACTAAAAGCCCTATAAAAAATAATTAGAAAAAGAAAATATCTATAAAAATTCAGAGTTTTTAAACAACGACAGTTTTTTTAAAAACGAATAAAAGATGAGAATAAAAATAATATTATTTTTTTATTATTTAAATTATTTATGCATAACTTAAATTATTTTTATCTCAAAGTATCATTTTATAATTCAAATATATGTATCACTAACTATATAATATTTTATTTATAAAATCCATGTAATATACTTGGTAGTAATTAAGTTTAATATATAAAAAGATATACGAGTTATTTTTGGTTAGCGCAATAAAAAGGTTATGTATATATAATGATCGTGGTTAGTTTTTTTAGTTTTTTCGAAAATGACGGTTTTCTTAGTAACACTTTCATATATATATATATATATAGAGAGAGAGAGGATGGTTCATAAAAATAAAAAAATATAGAGAAATAAAAATGAAAAAATAGAGGAGGTTTTCTTAGTTTATATTGCATTTCTTACCTTACAATATAAAGAAATAAAAAATGATAAAAATAAAAAAAAGGTTAATTAGTAATGATTGTGGTAATTAGTTTTTTTTTCAAAACAAGGGTTTTTATTGGAACTCTCCCATATATATATATGAAACACTCTTTGATATTTGGGATCTTACATATGTGATATAACTTACAAAACATCATCATCATGTTAGTATTAATTGTTATCATGAAAAAGATAATTAGAAAACAATCCTTATAGTGGGTGAATAGTGTATGCAATCCAATTTTAATTTAATTATTTTAAAATTAGATTCAGTTTATAATGTCACTTTATTGAGATTAATAATGGAATGTAACTTGATCATGTATGTCTTCTTTATAGCTTTTATCACCTCACAATTCTCATAGTATACAACTTAGGGGTGTCGTTCAGTTTGGTTGCTCGGGTTTCGGGTTGTTCAGGTCGGGTTTTTGAAATATGAAATTGGAGCCGAGAACCGAACCATATAATTTCGCTTTAAATTAGTTCTCGGGTTTCGGTTATCAGGTTTGTTAAATAGTTCTCTGTAATACTTGAAAAACTAGTATTCTATTTTTCAAACAAATAAAATAAAAACATGTTTAACCAAAACATACATTTTCTTAACAATTTCAAATGTTTAACCATAATATAACCAAAACATGTTTAACCAAAACATACATTTCCTTAACAATTTCAAATGTTTAACCATAATATAACCAAAACATGTTTAACCAAAACTTAGAATGGTTCGGTCTTGCCTCTTTGATTCAAATACAGAGACTTTGAAAATCAAAGAATGGAACATCCCTTAATTAAAACCCTGGTTCGGGTTTTTTGGGTTTACTTGAACATGACCCGTGGGCCCCCAAAGACCGAACCATTCTAAGTTTTCAGGTTCGGGTAAAAAAACACCCCTAATAAAACCCAATCAAAAATTTAACTATCTTCTCCACAGCTTTTATCACCAAACTGTCCAAGCAATCCTCATATATTTTATATTTAGCTCTCATGCTTATGTTTTTATGATGGCCTCACAATCAGTCCGTATCACATTTTTTTAACGGTTAATTAAAAGAACACTAAAAGATCACTTGAGTATCATTGTGCCACTAGCGATACCACCAAATCATATCCACTACAAAGTCACCAGTTATAGAGGAAACTCGGTACTTTGAGAAAACCCCATTGTTGGATTCGAATCCAGGACCATTTGGTTCAGGAGTATTATCATAGTTGTAGAAGTCGCTAGGCGCTCGTCGTGCGGCAAGGTACCACCTAGGGATTAATCATGATTAATCGACGCTAGGCGGATTGGAATTTTTATATGTAATTTTACAAATATATATTATATACACACATCAATATCAATAATTTAATATAATAATTCAAATATTTTAAAAAATAAACTTAAATATACTAAGTCAAGTACTTCAAAGTTCAAATTTAAACATTAAGTTCAAAGTTTAGAGATGGATTTCGATGTTAAGTAGCTGGAGTCGATGTTTTAAAGACATATTAAGGATTTTGGGTTGAGAAATGTCTAAATAATCATGAAATTGTCCCCTTTTACCGGAAAAAAGTCAAAAAAAAGCCAAAAAGTCCAAAAAATAAATAAATAAAAATCTGCATAGGCCACCTAGCCCCTTGTGCCTAGGCCAAAATCGAGACAATAAATGGGCGCCTAGCGTCTATGCCGATTTTTACAACAGTGAGTATTATCTCACCCGATACCACTAGGCTAGAAAGCCTTTGGTAGTTCCGGATTACATAACTCGTTGAATTACAACTCTGCAAAGATTGTCGTCTAATTTCGTTGAACTTCATTTCAAGGGTAACAAGTCTTTTGTTTAATACAAACATAATATTAACTTAGCTTCACAAAATATAGTTCAAGCTTAATGTTTAGGCTTCTAATTCAATATTAACTCAAAATTTTAAACAATTTTTTTTTTCTTTAGTTGCGTCTACTTTGAGTTTTGTATCACTAGTTCCAACACTAGATTCGAGATCTAACGTGACAATCATGATGAGTGTAGATCCTTAGGCCGTGTTTAATACTCTCACTGGCTCGACGGGGACTTATTTTGGGCGAGGTTAGCGGGAACACCGCCCCCTCCCCGGCGGCATCTAAAAAACCACCGGAATGGTGCCCGCTCCCCGTTATCTCCTCTCTTTTTTGTGATTGGTTGATTCTATTTTAGTGGGACCCAAAACAATCCAACCGTTTGTGATTTCATTTTAGTGGTAATGTCATAATGATGTGATACAGTGTATAATGGTTTTCAGTGAGGTAATCATTATTGCGTTTTAAGATTTTCAGTTGGTGATGACATGACAGAAAATTTCAGTAAGACGTGATTTTAGTGAAGTGACTACTAAGCATGGTCTTAAGCTTCGTGTTCCTTTTTTTTTAATTCTAGTAATTAAATTTCAAGATGGTTACTCCCTTGTCAACTTTTATTTCCTACACATGATTATTATAGGAACTTTTATAGTATATGGTTATTTTAAATTTAAAAATTTAATGTATATTGTTAATCAAAATTTTATAATGGATGGACATTTTAAATGTATTTTTAAATAATCAAGTCAATTCATGTGATTCCTTAAATAGAAATACAGTCAAGTTAATTAAAGCAACGTTGGATGACTTGGTTTCCCACAAGTTATAGCTTAATCTAGGTTTTATATAACCATACTAGATTATTACCCCGTGTATTACACAGGTTTAATATAAAATATTAAATAGTTAGTAACAAAAATTTTAAAAATCATAAAATGATATTTTAAGATAAAAGAATTAATTTGCATATTAATAAATACTTTAAGTAATAAAACAGTAATAGAAAAGTTTAATAACTATACAAATGGTATGTGATATTTTTGGTTTGTAACAATTATTATCTTTAAATTAATTGATAATAAAGCTTTAGTTTGTATTATATCAAAGTATAACTTTTATAAATCAAAAAGGTAAAAAATATAATTTATGTAATTATTTAATTTTAATGACTCAATTTAAATATAATGTTAAATATAAGGACCAAAAGTGTAACTTTCTATATCATTTTTTAGCATTGGTTTTTAAAATAAATTTAAAAAACGTCATTGGTTTATAAAAATCTTATTGTTTAAAACATTGGTTTATAGTTTATTTTATTTTTTATAAAAAGTCATTTTTAAAGAAAACTTTTTTTTATTTAACTTTGATTTTCTAGAAAATAAAATATATTTTTTTTAAAAAGATAAAAGATAAATAGTATTATTAGTTATTAATGTTATATTTATTTAATAAGAAAGAGAATATAATTATTTAGGTGGTGTTTGTTTTTTAAGAGGTAAAATGTCTGCGGTCTGCGGACCACATCTGCAAACCTCTTTTGCAGAAGAGGTGGACCAAACATCTGCAAGAAGAGTTTATGAGGGTGTTTGTTTTTTAAAAACCTCTTCAAAAAAAAATGTCTTCCCAACCCACCGTCCCCAACCCCACTGCGGTCTTCAACCCCCGTCGACCACCGAAGCTCCCACCTACCGCCGCACCTCCGATCGTCCCCCTCCACCTACTGTTGAGCCACCACCATCCACCACTGTCACCATCCACCATCGACCACCGAAGATCCCACCTACCACCGCGACGGTGGAGATCGAACGAGGAGGAGGAGACCGCGATCGAACCAAACCCACCGTCCTGGTCACCGTCGAAATCGAACCAAACCCGCGACGGTGGAGATCTCCGATCGAACTGGTCACCGTCGAAATCGAAGACCTACCCCTGTTCGCCGCTCATCTCCGATCGTCCCCCTCCACCTAGGGTTCGTCACATCACATCTCCGATCGAAATCGAAGAACCCTGTGGTGGCAGATCGTGGATGGTGGCAGCCGATCGAACACATCACCTAGGGTTCGCGTCTGGGGTTGAGGCCGGCGGTGAGAGGGCGGTGGAGGGCGGCGGCAGTGGAGATCATGGCTGTGAAGGGGGCAACGGCTGGGTAATGAAACGGGAAGAGGTTTGAAGAGGTTTGGAAGATGATAGTCCATGTCTTCTCCAAGAAGAGGTCTCGCAGACGTTTTTTAATGAAATGTCTGCGAGAAAACAAACACCCTACATCTTTCCTTGGTCTGCGAGGTGCAGACATAAGAGGTTTCGCAGACCTTCGCAGACGTTTTTTCAAAAAACAAACAGCCCCTTAGTGTGAGAGAATTAAATGAATTTGATCAAAAGTTGACATGTGGTAAAAGTGATGTAAAAACATTACAAGTGGCATAATATATTTTTGTTTATTAGTATAGTAAGATTTATATATATACTATATTATAATATATATTAAAAAGGATAAAATATCATTTGACCAAATATCTTAAAATTAAAAGTTGTACAACTCCTATAGTATGAAGTACAACTTACAAATGTTTGAAAATCATAAACTACATGCTTTTTTAACTTTTTTTGTTTGTCACATAATATATATAGTATCTTTAAGAAGTAAACTAAAATAGAATAATTATAAATGAAAAACTCTCTTTAATCAAATGAACCACTTTTAACACTTTTGTAACATTTGACATATTTAGTATTTTAAATTGGGATTTTTAACCTAATAGTCATTTTTGGCTAAATACCAAAATTAAATTAAAAGAGTTCGTTTTGATGAGCCATGAGTTGACTTGAGCTTTTTACGAGCGAAAGTCAACGACTTACATGTTTTCTTTTGTGACGCACAACACAATTATCTTACGAGCCTAAATTAACGGCTATTGAGTATAATTTAAGAGTGGAATTCGGTTTACTTTAAAGGAATTTCATGTTTCTAGATATAATATCCTTATTTTAATAAAAGAATAGTTATATTGGGCACTTGTCACCTTCTTGTAAACTTTAAAAAAAAATTCTCGCATATTTCTCTTATTAAATGCTAACTGTCTTTGATATTAAATTAAATATTAAATATTAAATATTAATGATTTTATTAAATTATGCAATTAAATATCAAATATATATATATATATATATATCTTATTATAAAAATTATTAAAAACATAAGTAAATTCAATTATATTATATCTTAAAATATAATTTAATAATTCTTAAATTTTTAATATATAACCTCCAAGGAAGTCGTGTAGTGCTTAAAATGGAGGAGAGACAACCTTGAGCTCTCAAATTCAATCCTCACTTTAAGCAATTTTCTTGGAGTCCCTTGGCCTGGTTTCTTGCGATCGTGCTTTACATATTCCTCTCAGTTAGTCGGGTATTAAGGGGATCCGGGGGTTTACAACGCAAGTGACTTCCCATGGTTATCAAAAAAAATTATTATTTGTTATTTATTATTTTTAAGTGTTCTTTATCTATTATTTTATCAACAATTAATATTATCAAACATACGAATCTTTATAAAAATGTTGTTTATAATATATTAAATTCATTCGACCAATGTTATAAGTTTTTAATCTAGTCTATTAATACTAATAAATCAAAATAACTTTGGACACTTGTCATAGTTTTAGGCCATCAAAATTTTAGTTTTCCCGCTTCTCTCTCCTCTTTAATTATTTATATTTATTATTTAGTTAGAAAAATAGAAATAATCTATCTTAATAAAAGAGTAAAAAAAATGACACATGTCATTCTCATATTCACTCTCACAATTTTTTCCCTCCATTTTATTTTATGTATTAAATGTTCTCTCTCTCTCTCTTATTTAACACTAATGATTTTAAATAATTTAATATTATAATTAAATACAAAAAAATATAAATCTTTTAAATTTAATAAATTATTAAATTATACAAAAATTTCAACCATCTTATTTTAAAATATAATTTTATATTGTTTAAATATTCATTTTTTATTATTTATAGTTTTGAAATTTTTAATATTTCTTATTTCACCAATCAACTCTAATAAAGTTTAAATTTTTTAACTCTCTCACTTTTTTTCCTACCTTTCTTCTATTAAATGATAACAGTATAACACTCTCTCTTATTTAATACTAACAATTTTAAATAATCAAATTATATAACTAAATATAAAATATATTATTTTTTTATTCTAATAATTTATTAAAACTTAAAAAATCTTAAGAAGAACTCAACCATATATAATTTTTAAATCTTTTTTAAATATAATTTTATAGTTTTTAAATATTTATTATTCATTATTTATATTTTTTAATTTACTTTTTTTTTTATTTTTATGCTAACATTATTAAATTTAAATAGCCTAATTTATATATGCATTTCCAATTTCATACGAATATAATTAGTCGGATGTTTGCATTTTATATATTAAATTTCTTCATTGGATCATAGCAAAATTACCTATTTTTTTTATCAAATAACATTGTTATAACTTAACTAACAAAAAATTATGACAAAATCATTTTCCGTTATTAAATCTTAATCACTAAGTCGTAATTTTTTTAATCAACCCGTGTAATACGCAGGTGACTAACCTAGTTAGATAATAAATTAAAGATATAACAAGCTTGACTCATTTTTTCTCTCAATTAACTTTATAAAATTAATTTATTTATGCTACTTAAAAATCCGATCTCTCATAGAATGATCCGCATTAGGATTAATGATTTCTTGTTTTTTTTTTCCTAAGTGCATGTTCTATCATCATATGACACACAAACCAGCCATTTTTATCCGATGCAATCTTAGGATGAACAAAAAAAAAAGATGCCTTCACGATCTGATTTATTAAACCTTATCCTATATATTTATGCAAGAGCCTCTTTTTCAAACCAGGCCAAAACATGTTGAAAAATCACAAATGATTTATATCCACTCAATATGTACAACCTATGTTTCAAATTCCACACACGTAAAACACATACACAAATAACAACAAAAGAACAGTGTCAACAGAATTACATTTTTTTGCAACGCAAACAAGAAGAAGCTCGAAATAAATGATCATCCATCAAACCCAAAGTCCCCCAGGAACCTGATCTTTTCTCTTTATCCGAACACGAACACGATCACGATTTGACTCATATCGTACTATACCCTCCATCACCGCTATTCATTCCAATGAAACATAGTATTGCCACAACAAACACGAAAAGAGACGAAATCTCCATTGCAAATGCACCCCATGTAATCACACCTGCATGCTTCAAGATTACAGGAATTGCTATGCTACCCACTGCTGAAGCCCCTGTTAGGAACTTGGTGGCATCCACCCAGCTGTTATAGATATAATACAAGTTAAAGATGGAAGATAGACAGACAGATTGGGTAACGGGTCAAAATGGTTTATGGTGATTTTTATTTGTGGGTTAAAACAGTTTAATGGAATGAAATAAACAGCAATCATCTGTAAGGCCTAATATCAAAGGGTTAATACAGGCATGTTATGTGAAGAAGCATATACCTGCTTTCAGATTCAGTGTAGTATATAGAAGTATCCGAACCAGCAAATAATATCAATGGCACAGGGAGAATCACATACATCAATGCTGCATCGGGACAATGTGAAGTCATTAATATCAAAACGTTTTATTTGGTGTACTATTACGTATTAAAATATGCTATGGCATATCAAATAATTAAATATTTTTCAACAAGAACCATATGAAGTTATTTGCTATGATGCTAATGGACAATATAAGTCCTTAAAAAAACTTGAAAACAAGTGTCGGAGTTATCAAGAGAGAAACAATGCTTAAAGATTGGTTAAACACTCCAACCCACAAAAAGAAACATAGCAGTCTTTCTCATAAAGTGCTAATAACTTGTACACAAAGGCTGTTAAATATGTGGTTGACATCATTGAAACCGTTCATCATTAAGAATATATGATGTGCTTTGTGCTTAGAATGTTCTTAAATAATCCTAGTGCTTTCTGTGAGTCAAGATGCAAAAGGATCAAAGAAGGTAAAAGTTAACTGATTCGTGTGCAAATACAGTAAATACTTCCTACCTGTTAGCATTGGCCACCAATTATTGTACAAAACGCAAGCCTGCCATCACGATAGAAACCACGTAAACAATAAATGAACAAAAAAGTAATAGCTTTCAACATCTATGATCAGTGCTTGCATCTTACTAGTATTTGCAATACAATCCCTCCAGATACCAAAATAGCCAAAAGAGCAAGTTTTCCAGAATACAAACAGGTGATCAGATAACCAGGTATGTCTGCCATCCTTGACTATCAACTCATTAGGGTTTTCACTGCAAATGAGTCTAAAAGTTTAAAATGCTCCTAGAAATTAATAAAAAAGTTTTAAATGAAAAACATATGCAAGATGACAACATATATAGTCTTACAAAAGAGAGAAGAGTGATCATAGGAGATTTTTTAAAGATTGAAGAAAAATTATCATGTGAATTCAATAGGAGTATATATATCCGTATGTAGAAGTATGTAACCAATATCTTGAATCTTATTTGCGTTTATAAATTGTAATAAATGCAATCAAAAGTAAGGTTGAAGAGGCCACTATATAAAATTATTAGTTCCTAGTTGATTGTTTCAGTTAGAAGTCAGAAGAGCTTAATCAAATTATAGTTACATAAAAGATTACAGGCTTGGTTTTAAAAAGCTCGAGGCGCTCTGAGGCGTTTAGACCTCAAATGCCAAGGCATGAGCCATGAGGCGAGAGCCTCACGTACGTGAGGCGTTGCTCTATATATAACAAAATAAGTTTTATCTACAACTAAAAGATGCATTTGTCTTGTCTTTTTAACATATTGGGCTTTTTTTTATCATGCAAACCATAATGATTCTCTAACCCCTTTGGTTGTTTATACATACCCCCTCCTACATACCCAACTGCTAATCAAATTCGACCCCTCAAGGCCCTGAAGCGTTAGCCTGCTTGCGCCTCACGCCTCAGGCGCTAT
Source organism: Mikania micrantha (assembly GCA_009363875.1). Taxonomy (NCBI): domain Eukaryota; kingdom Viridiplantae; phylum Streptophyta; class Magnoliopsida; order Asterales; family Asteraceae; genus Mikania; species Mikania micrantha. The sequence goes on from SZYD01001869.1 coordinate 10,815, forward strand.
TTTTAAAACCAAGATTACAGGCTTAGTTCAATATCAAATTAACAGGACAATAAATCATTGGCTACACAAGAACAAGATAATGGAGTTTAAGGACAAATGCTTGTTTCATGGCCATGCATTTTACAAGTACTAATTTTACAAATGAGATTAATTTTTCAAAAAGGAATGTTGATAATTAGGAATTTCAATATATAGGCATTAAAAGTAAATTATTATGCTTAAGTCATTAGTTAACATATATTAACTAAGAGGTTATGTTATTCTAAAAAGGCTCCCTTGGTTTAATATTCCGCTGGTTGTTGGATGCGATGTGATGCGCCATGTTTTTGGGTTATATTACAAAACATTTTGGATTTTAGTTTATTATGACATGTTCAGCAAAGGAAAGTGTGGATGATATATGGGTTATATTACAAAACATTTTGGATTTTAGTTTATTATGACATGTTCAGCAAAGGAAAAGTGTGGATGATATAGACACATGTTTTGGAAGAATTTTAAATACGGCCTTTATTTTGAATTTAGCTTATTGTCACTCAAAACAAGTTCCACATGTCTCATATATGTTGAATTTTAGCTTGTTGTCACTGTTCATGTATTTAGTTATTTATGCATGTTTGGAAATTTATTATATATTTTTTGAATAAAAGGTGCATTGCATACATGATGTGCTCACATCACATGACGCACATCATGGAACAGATTTTTGAAGCAAGCGTGTTGCACAATTTAAAAACAAGACTCCTTCATAATGGCAAAAAAGTGTGAGATTTTTTAACCTAACAAGTCAAATCCTAAGCCCTGAAGCTAAATCTTAAAGCCGAACCCTTATGAACGACACAATGATAGGTAGGAAGACTATAAAGAACTAACAAACATAAATTTTAAAACCTAAAAGCTAATCTTGCAGCTAATTCTTAAATCCTAAACCTTAAAGCACAATGACGAGCAGAAACACACATGACACAATAAGCCAAAAAATGTAAATTATATAACCTAAAATCTAAACCTTAGGAACCATAAAGCTAAACTTTGAAAGCATAGTGACAAGCAAGAAATACACTAAACAAGAAAGACATAGTGACAACTTGACAAGCAGGTAGACACAATGAGCTAGTAAATGTAAATTTTATAACCTAAAAGGTAAACCCTAAAAGTTAAGATCGCAAAGTTCCACAAGCCGGTTCCAATACCGTTGAAATGAGTTTAGTCGGTGTTCGTTTGAACTAGTTTATAAGTGGCTAAAAATTCTTACCCTCTTTACCATGGTCCATAGGCTTCCTTTTTACAAATTTCTAACACTTAAACCAAGTGTCAAGGGTATCGTCAATTCAAAATGAATCTCTTGTCATATTTCATTCATAAACTTGTCACTTGTTTTAGGGATTTTGTCTTCATTCCTTACCACTAATTAATGACTACAACAGCAGGTTAATATCATCATTCTTAATAATTCATCTTGATTTAAACATATGAGGTTCAAAACATTAGCAGCTATGCAAAATTAAATTTAGACTCGATATCCTAGTTTTCACTCCATTGAAAATTAAAAAACATTGAAAACATAAAAAGGAAACCTTCAACCACTCTCACCGTATGTTAGTAAACCCAACCCCCCACCGTCTCTTCACAATTCAACATTCTTCATAACTTCGAAATTTGATACGACTAAATCAAATCCAAAATTCTTATGTGGAGAGACATAATTCTCAAGAAATGTACGTATGCTTCACTTATTAACATATACTTGAACTTAAATGTAAGTAGAACTTTCAGAAAGGACTAATTCGTACAAGATGACGTTGGATAGGTAAAAACCACTGACTTTGGAAGAAATCAAATTAGGGTTCTTAACTGGGATAAATTGTCTTGTAATTCATCAGGTATATAGGAATCTAAGCAATTATTGTTTTTCATCTCCTAAGATATACAAATCAAATTGTAGAGCACCAAAATTACCAGATACATATTGACGCACCTAAATTACCGGATACACATTGACAATTTTTGGTTTCTTTGGTAGCACACAACATGTTTTTGCTCGCTACACATACACTGATAGAGATTATAGCTATTAACATGTTAGTATTAACTAGTAGTTATGGTAGCTTCTAGATAAGGGTAATTTAGTAATATTGATTACTAGTTATTTGTTAGTTGGTTATAAATAGAGGAAGGCTTGTGTGTGGAGGGTGTGAAGAAAATTGATAGAGTTAATATTGGTTCCTACTTAGGAGAAGGGTTTTACCCTGGACATCATCCTTGATGTAATCATCTGTTCACTTCTAAATCAATTTCATCATTGTTCTTGTTTTATCATTGATAGATTATATTACTGTTATATTTGTTTGATTGTTCAATTGAATTGTATTCAATCTTCATCAATGGTCCAACCCTGCTGTCGACATGCTGGTTTCTACAAATATTCGATGGAGACTCGTGCTGCAAATCGTTTGGAGATTCAAGAGCAACAGATCAAGCAATTACAGTCTGATGTTCAAGAGATCAAAAATTCGTTACAATCGATTGAAGGCGATTGCCTAGAGTCGGCGGAATTTCATCAAGTGGTGTTGGCCTGGATGAAACATCATAATAAGCGCCAAGTAGATAGGTCATCGGGGTCTGACCGTGGTGTTGTGAATTCGTCTGGCACACCGCCGCATTCACCGGGATCGCCATCAACAACTCCATGGGCGGTTACGAAGGTCCAATTACCTGATTTCAGCGGATTTGATCCTCAAGGATGGATCCCCAAGGCAAATCTCTATTTCGATTTCAATAATATTTCTGATGAATTACGCCTTCTTTGGGTTCAATTTCGCATGACTGGGGTTGCGCATCACTCGTTCACGACGCTTACTCAGATCTGGGAGTCTATTACATGGCCGCAGTTCCAATCCGAGCTCCTGCAACGATTCAGTGGCTTCGCGATTCCTAATCCTTATGAGCAATCGGATTTGATTCACGATCCTCTAATCCCTGTAGTCGACGGTAAGCATGTAACGATTCATACTCCTTTCAACCAGTTCACTACGATTCATCAATCGGAGTTGATTTCCGATTTGATCGGCGATGTCGAGGTTAAAAGGCACCCTGATTCTGTCACCAGTAAGGCCGCTCTTTCTCATTGTTGTTATTCAATTGGGTCTGGGCCTTTAACAGGTGCTAGGCCTCAGATGTTGGGTCAAGAGGAGCCCAAACGTATTATTACACCCAAATTAATTACGAGACGGTTTCCTGTTTGCTCTTTTGCTAGAATTCTTCTCAAGTTAGGGATCGGGTATCAAGTTTATGTGACTGATTGGGATATGGACCTTAGGTCCACCCCTCAAATTGAGATTCTGTGTTCGTTTCCTACCAGTCGATCAGGCGTCTCCTCTACTCCTGAGTTGGGGCAGGTTTTGCATCACGATCGCAGAGCTCGAGATCTTTTGCGTTTGGAATGGAAAGGACGTAGGAAGAAGGGAATTCGTTTGCGTTGGGGTAATCGATATGGATCAACTAACAAATGTCCAGATGGCAAGAAGCAAGGCAGGCAGAATGATTCACTCCCAAGTCTTGAGGACAAGACTTTTAAATAAGGGGGAGTAATGATAGATGTTAGTATTAACTAGTAGTTATGGTAGGTTCTAGATAAGGGTAATTTAGTAATATTGATTACTGGTTATTTGTTAGTTGGTTATAAATAGAGGAAGGCTTGTGTGTGGAGGGTGTGAAGAAAATTGATAGAGTTAATATTGGCTCCTACTTAGTAGAAGGGTTTTACCCTGGACATCATCCTTGATGTAATCATCTGTTCACTTCTAAATCAATTTCATCATTGTTCTTGTTTTATCATTGATAGATTATATTACTGTTATATTTGTTTGATTGTTCAATTGAATTGTATTCAATCTTCATCATACACATACACCTCTACAGCTACAAAAACCCTTCAAGCCAGTAGCCCCAAAAAGTAATCCATTGAATTGTATGTATACATATGATGAATGTAAACGGTTGGTAAATACCGATGTTTTGAATTATTAATTCGCTGCTATAGTTGACTTATAAGATAGAACCTGCTACTGTAAGTACATATTAGATACTTTGCTTTTACAGTTGACTTATATGGTAAAAACTAGAACTATGAGTGCAAATTACTAAATCAAATCACATCTATACCTGTGATGAAAGGAAATCACACCCATCTAGAAAACACATGCCTACATATTCATTGTTGTCATTAGTGTTACTTAAATTGACAATTTCAAACCTCTCACAGGTGGTAAAAAGATTTAATGGGTCAAATGGGTATAAAAATATTTAAAAAATGAGAGCCATTACCAAGCCTATTAGCAGTAATAAGCAGCAAAACAATAGATAACTAATCTTATAACAACCACTAAAAAGCTCAAACTTAGGACAATTTTAAAGCCAAAGTTTCTAGTACTTTGCAACAGATAACAGATTTATATCAAATTCCTTTGACTCCTCTATTCCTCATTAAAAACATCATCCATTCATGAAATCTCGTTGGGTTCTAAGAGATTAGCTACAGAATATAACTTCAAATATAGATTGTCACTATAAATGTCATTGGTAGCCAAAACCTCACGTTGTGCCCTTGCATCATAAGTTCATTTCTAAATACATGATCAACAATTTGTAAATTAAACTGTAGACTAGTATTTCTAAATAAGATCTAAATTTGAAGTAGAGCATATGAATTAAAGAGATACTCATCACAACATATTACTATATAAAGCATATAACCTTACCATTTAATAAGAGTTAATCATAGAACACAAAACATAATATGTAAGTAACTGCTGATCATCCATTCTAGTACTTTTGCAACAGATAACAGATTTATATCAAATTCCTTTGACTCCTCTATTCCTCATTAAAAACATCATCCATTCATGAAATCTCGTTGGGTTCTAAGAGATTAGCTACAGAATATAACTTCAAATATAGATTGTCACTATAAATGTCATTGGTAGCCAAAACCTCACGTTGTGCCCTTGCATCATAAGTTCATTTCTAAATACATGATCAACAATTTGTAAATTAAACTGTAGACTAGTATTTCTAAATAAGATCTAAATTTGAAGTAGAGCATATGAATTAAAGAGATACTCATCACAACATATTACTATATAAAGCATATAACCTTACCATTTAATAAGAGTTAATCATAGAACACAAAACATAATATGTAAGTAACTGCTGATCATCCATTGGAAATTTAGTCTCTGTTGGTATTATTAAAGCAAATTTATCTATGCTCACTGTTTGCAAATTCAAGCATAAAGACAAACCAATTGATTTATAAAAGTAATTAAGATCTAAAATTAAAGAGCTCATCAATTGTGAAGGTTGCGGAGAGCTAGTGATGGTGAAATTGGTTAAACCATTTTGTAAGGTACTAAAGAACAATCCGTATTCAATAACCAAAACAATCAACCATACGGTACACCTCAATTTCATAATAGGGGCAAAATCTATTTTGATCAAAATCCCAACAAAAAATCCAAAAATCATGCTACAATTTCATTGAAATCCAAATTAAAACTCTTCAAAACGCCTACCAGTATGTGGGATTACTGTAATAAAATCAATCAGCTTAGAACTTACAATCAGAATGTGGATTGAATGCATATTATGGAGATATGTTTGAATACTCTAAAAAGAAAAAAAAAATTACAAGTGTGTGATCATTAGAGTTTAGAACCTGCAATAACCCTTTGGCGAGCCTCGAAGCCCTACGAAAGGAGAAGATGAAGATGAAGAAATCTCAGTTGTGATGGCGAAACAGCAGATTGGCGAAAGGGATACGAGGCGATGAAAACCCTATCGTAATAAGATTGTTCTCAGGCGATGAAATAAACAAAAATAAAGTTTGCATTCGTAATATTCGTTTGTATTCGGTTAATATATGAATGATAAAGTATTTACATTTATAATAATTGTTGTTTGCGTTCATACATGTTTGTTTAATTGTGTTCGTTTATACTTTTTTAATAGTATTCGTTTAGACTTGTCAATTTATGTTTGTTTGCTTATTTTGGTTCGTTTGTGTTCATTTATGGTCATGCAAAGTTCGTTTAATTTTCTAACGAGCGAACACGGATATATGTATTTTCTTAATAGACAAAAACAAGTATAAAATTCATGTTCGTTAATGTGTTTGTGTTCGGTGAAATTTCAATGAAGGAATACGAACATGTGTTCGTGTTCGTACGGTTTATTTACACGCTTAAATGTGAATTAAAGGAGACAAAGGGTAGGGTAGGGTTGAGGTTAAGTAAGAATCACGTGATTTTATACATTTGAGGTGTGAATTGAGAGAGTTTAAATATTCACTTGAAAGGCCGGGAGATTGTGAGACTTCTAGTCGAGTGGATATGAACGTATGTGTCTTTGATTTGTTCTCAAGTATAACCATGAGTGTTGTAGGTGTGTGTGAACTACTTCACGAGAGTTTTAAATGGGTGTGAGCCTAGGGCCGGCTCAATTAACCTAAGAGGTTTTATGTAAAGGTGTTTATCGGTTTGGTTAAATCGATTTTCGAAAAGAATCCCTTATCCAAAAACCGTATTGAACCGAATTCAGAAAGTGGTGACCTGAATTGAATTCAATCGGTTCGGTTTGGTTACAAACCAAATTCAACCGAACTAACCGATTACAAACCACATAAAACGGTTAAAAATCGAATAAATCGAATAAAAAAATAAACTTAAATATGCATTCAGTTTAATCGGTTAACCGGATAAAGAGTACAAACCGAATTCAAAAAAATTTTGAAATCAAAAACCAAACTCAAAATTCGGTTCGATTTATTTCGGTTATGGATACGGCTTGGTTTTTGATTTTTTTGAACACCTAGGCTTAGTACCTCCAATTTTCCAAAAAAAAAGTATATGTATTTGGGTTTTTTTTATATGGGCTCTTTTTCAGTTTGTAGGTCCTAAATTAAATAAAAATGCAAGAAAGGCTTGGATAAAAGCAACTTCTTTTCAAAAATTCATGAAAGGATTGTAGTTTAAAAATCCATGAAAAAAAATTTAGTTTATTATTATCGGTCTCAAACCCGAATAAAAGGAGGATGATATTTAACGTAACCCTTAGTGAAATACATTTAATTTTTATTCCATTTAGGGCCCCCAAATAGTTGAGTCGAACCTGTGTGAGCCTGTGTTGTGCGTAAATTAAAGGTGAATGAGTGATATGGAATATTGGAATCCTAAGTTGAAGAAGTAGGTATATGGAATTTGGACGTAAATTGACTGTGATTGTGAGTAATTGTGTGTGATTTGTGTTGGTTTGAAGTGAAATCATGGTAGTATGCATGCAAAATAATTAATTGGATATGCATGGGTACATTCAAGTATGTGAGCTTGTGTACATGTGTATACAATGTAACATGTGTGGCATGTTTTGATATATTTTACAAGTGTGAATACATATGTGTTGTGCATGTATGGGTAAATGATGAGCATGAGTGGTTATCAGCTAGTCGTCTAAGGAGTGTGTAAGAGGAGTATAGTAAATTAGTAATGATAAATAAAAATGTGTACTTGGATACCCACACGTCTAAATTCTGTTTCTTTGAGTCTAAAGTCAAGTATAAATAAATCTTACGTTGATAATAATAACAAAAATAAAGTCGAAAGACCGGATGTCCTAACACATATCATTCACTAGACAGTATGGTAACAGTTATTTGCAACTATTTGTAACTTCTTTTGTTTAACACCTTTTTGGTGACACATTTGTGTCCAAGCTACATATACATCAAACTCTAGGTGAGTTTTGCAGTCTCTTTTACTGTTGTATGCTTTTAATTTGGGATGGAAAATACGCAATTGTTTCATCTTTATTATTATTTAACTTGTATCTTGTATACATGTTTATTTGGATATTTGACATGCTACATACATGAGTGCTCTCGATATTCATTTACGTACAATGAAATCATGTTCTCATTATTTCACTTTCATCTAACTCGCGAGGTGAGCCAACGCACATGTATGGATATATCTATTCAGGGTTGAAAACCCTCATTTATGGTTTGGTTGCGCCAAACACCGCCTCTGTTGTGGGCAAATATATAAATATTGTCCAACGTTTGGTTATATTGACATTACATTTGACAATTGCTTAATATTTTTGTTCTAGGAACTCATTCATATGTTTGATTGTGAGCTCATGTTATATAATTTCTTATAATCATTTACATGTGATACTTAGCATTACAATGGTACCAAGATACAAATTGATGTACCGAGTTACTAAAATTTAAGAGCTCATCAACCTTTTAGTTGACACTTAAACGTGTTTTTCAGGTTCTACTAAATGAGATGATAAGGATGGTTGCTTGCGTGGACTTCTAGTTTAAGTTTACAATTTTTCTTATTCAAGTATTTCAAACAATTATGTTTGGGTTATGTTATGTTGTTGTTTATTGTTTCGTGATTATTTGCTTGGAAACTAGAACATAGAATCTTTTATCAATGTTACATGCGTATTTAGATACCATGTCGAACATATGTCATCGCATCTTTAAAGAAATAATAGTATATATTTAATATTTCTTTTAAAAAATATTATGATTCAGTTGCATTTTTCGTGTTTTTGCCAGCGGCATGTGTGACACTATAATAAAAATTACTTTGCATGAATGTAAATAGAGATGCATGATGTGATAGTTGGAACAATTGAATGTTGTGAATTACATACCAAGCATAACATATAATGCCTGATGCTAAAGTATTAAATCATACCACAACTAAAACAAAGAGTCACAACTAAATAATTAGCCGATAAAGACATTGAAAGTATTGAATAGTAAAGTTGGCTAAAATACAAAAATTCACATGTGAAAGTTAAAATGTGAAGTATTTCAAGGAGTGGCAGGAGACTGCATTTTGTTGCATTCTCATATTGGAATTCTTTATTCATTTTCGTATGGCATTTTTGCAATGTGCATCGCCACTCTTGAGTTCTGTCATGTGCATACTCTCTATAAACCCTTGCCTCATGCACGCCCATATCATTGATAGGATTATGCCTAGAAAAATGGTTGGGTTGGATTGGGTAACATGTCAAATGCATGCAAATTAGGATGAGTTTGAAGCAGAATCAGTTTGGATTTAAATGAGTCGTTTAAGCAAAATCAGTTTGGATTTAAATGAGTCGTTTTTAAAAAAAAACATTAATTTAAGTTAAGTTAAAATGAGTTATAACTAAACAAATATTTTATTCGAATAATTTTTAGTGATTTTCTCATTAAATAGTAATTGATCATTCTTACTTGTTAATTCGTTTAATTTTTAGTGATTTATGGTCATGTATGGTTATTCGTTTAAGTTTTTAAAAATTTGGTTCCTAGTAATGTTTGGAAATTGGCTAGCCCTGACATGAAACAAGAGTGTTAGATCTATGTCACAATATGATAATTACACGTCTGTCGTAAGGTGCACAGCGTAATATGCTGTTATTAATAACTATTAAAAAGATATGTTAAATCTTAACATAACTTGTCATAAATTTTATGGTTTATATGACTCACGGTTGACTCAGAAAAACTTCAATATTATTATCGTCTTCCCTAATTAGCATACATAATATGTCAAACCAAGTTTACCAAAATCATAATCCCAATTTTAGATTTAATTATTCCTTTATATTCAAATACATGTTGATTATTGAATTAATATCTTATGCTCATAAATTCAAAGGAGCTAGCTAATTATTTTCTACAAGTTGCAGTTGAGATGCGGACAAGTAAATCACAACTGTAAACTTTCCAACGTTGGGCAAAACATCCATGGTTGTCCTAATAAAAAAGTCAAAGTCGGAATCGTCAACCAATTATAAACCATGTTTTTAATCTATAATTAATGACTATGTTATTGGATTTATCTTTGAAAACAAAAAAATAATAATAATGTTAAAAAATTGTTATTCATCAAACTGATAGTATGAGTTAGTATTTACTAAAAGTTCCTTTTATTACTATTGTTGATGTTATTATTATGTTTATTATTACTCCTTTGATTTATATGATAAGTGTTTTATCGTTTTGTTACATGAAACTTCTTTTGTGTAATGACAATAATAGTAATAATGTATAATTAACTAATTAAAAGCTCGTGTATTATATGAGTTGAAAAATCCTAACATATTGTTAAATCATGACATTTGTGTCAGATCATCAGTCATTGATAACCTAAGAAACAATAAATATTTAAAAATTAGAAATTAGAAATAGTAAATACTAAATTATAAAATTACCCTTTGAGATAAAATATAATTAATCCTTTTACATTAATATTTAATAAATTATCATAATAAAATTATAATTTAGATATTTAATTATTACAATAATCAATTAAGAGAAACAAAAATGTTATAATAATTAGTTAAGAGAAACAAAAATGCAGATCTGCGTAAGAAGTTACAAAAATTTCTTATTATGTAATTTTACAAAAATTGTCTCTAGTGTTATGATTAAAGTGTGATGAATATGAAACTTTATGAAAAGTAAAAAGTTGTTGGATTGCATATTGTATGATAACTTGTGTGATTACAAATTGTGTTTTTTAATAGCAAATATCCGGTCGCCTGACATTACCCTGACAAATCACCATTTTACCCGAATAACTGAGCATTGTGACCTAATTAACCCACTCACCCAGAGAGAAACTTAAAACTAGAAAATTTTCTGGCTCAAGTCAAGACTTCTTATAAGAAAAGTCAATAGACTGCCACTTGACTAAATGCCTTTTTTGTACAAATTGTATTATTTTGATAATATGTTAGATTGCAAACATATATAACAAAATCTTCACGCAGGCAAACACCCGAATTCTATAAAAGATAATTTTTCGTTTATTTTTTATATTCACATGAAATTATTATAAAATAATTTACTGTACCTTATAAAGGTGAGTATTCAATCGGACCACTGATCAATCAACTCATTATTTTTTGTTTATTTAATATTGATTTTAAAAATATCATTAAATGCCTTTAGTAGCCTTGTGATGTTGTTTGGTAAACCATGGGATCTAGGTTCAAAACTAAGAAACACATTTATAAAATTTTGTAGTCTTTATAAAATACATCACTCAACTTCTAATATTCACAAAATGCATCTTTTATACATAGAACCAATCATTTTATTTAGATCCTAAACAAATTAATTTTATTATTTCATATGTTTATAAGATCATTGATTCTTTGATTTTTTAAAGTTTTTAAACCTTAAATTTTGATCAAATAAATCACGGTTTAGGACTCTAATAATTTTTTTCCCCATTGTTGTACGTTTTCTTATTCGTGGTAGTTTTATGTTGACATTTTGACATTAAACTTTTCAATATGTTTGTCTTTTATGCAAATTTTCAAATATTAGCACTACACGTACTATAACGTATAGCTAGGTTCTCATAAAAGCTTTTGTTAAGCGACATCGTTGGTTGCCCGCTCACGACGTTATACATCTGCATCAGTTTTTTATATGTTTCTTTCATTTTTTTAATGGGGTAAAGCGGGTTCAAACCTTACGATATGTGTTTACTTAAATTTTTTATTTATTTTTTCTTTTCTTTTTCTTATATGTTTTCGTTTAAATTATTATTTGTAATTATTAGGCCGCAACGTGCGAGAGATAATATTATTTTCTATCAATTTTTCAAAATCTTTAAAATCACCGTCAAAACTCTATGTTTTTCTTTTGTGAACTTAATCATGTTAATTTTACTACCGTAAACACATCATATCGCAACACACGGTCTAGTTTTTAGTTTCTTATTAATGATGAACTTCTTAGAACATAATATGAAGTAAATATATAACAAAAGTTATATCTTTTTAATTATGTATATATATCAAATGAATAAGAAGAGTACTATATCAAAATTATTATTGAGTTTATGGAGCAACCATCTTTAAATATAAATAAAATAGTCACACTCAAATAAAATAATATAATTTATAATATAAACAATCAATTACCTTCCAATTTCTTAAGTTTTGGGTGTTTGTTTTAAAATTAAAAATTAAAAATACTATATATAAAATGAAACTAAAAAGAAAAGAACAGTGTTCCCTTATCTGAAATAGAGACATGTAATGCAACTATGACACGAGGGAACATTCATACGTTGCTCTTATATTTACCACAACTTTTCCAAGACTTTTTGTTTGTAATCATCCAAAGTTCAAATATTCCATCTAACCATATCACTCATCATAAAATAATAATAATAATAATAATAATAATAATAATAATAATAATAATAATAATAATAATAATAATATCATCATCATCATCATCATCATCATCATTACTACTACTAGTTTTTTCCGCCGCATGTTGCGATGCATTATCACTATAGACAGTACACATCTGATAACAAATATTATATATAATTTGCACAAAAATAAGTTACATAATAAAATCAAATCTTTTATCATAAACTATATACAAATTTTCTTATAAAAACATAAATCATACAAAATCAATTTAAATATGTTACGAAAATAATAAAAAACATTGCACACAAAATCTTTTTCACCGACAACCAATTTGTTGAAGTAAAAAAATCTCAAATATTAAGCAAACATCGACTTTCTATAGGTACAAATGAATAATTGTTACCTTCTCCAAACCGTAGTGTGTGTGTGTATAAAAAATATGAGTAAGTTTATTGTACAAAGTGATAGTTTTGTAAAAAGTATAAAAAAAAGTGCTATTATAAATAATAAAGTGTTATTATAATATTAACACAGTGCTATTATAATATTTAACAATTCCTTGTTAATAATAGCACATTGTTATTTATAAGAGCACTTTGTTTTTTATACTTTTTACAAAAATCTCATTTTGTATCTGAACTTACCTCTACATAATATTGTTGTTGTTGTATATGTGTTAGGATCAAATACAAATTGGTAATTTTTATAAAAAGTGTAAAAAAACAAAGTTTTATTATTAATGAGGAACTGTTAAATATTATAATATCGCTTTGTTATATTATAATAGAACTTTGTTTTTTACACTTTTTACAAAACTATCACTTTGTATATTAACTTCACCCTGTTGTATATAAAGCAGGGATATGTGTAGTTTGAATATTATTTATATTACAAACGTAACGAAAATGAAAATTAAACAAAGGTGTCAAAGTATAAAATTGAATGAAAAAGGTTGAGAAATATTATATTGACCAACGAGTCTCTCCACCGGATTATAGCGGTTTTGTTTGGAAAATTTATATCACATTATCCATAGAAACACGCATATTCGAAATCAAATAAAAATAGTTACATGTTATGAAAAGGCTAAAAGTATATGTAACCATGAGCAATAAATAAAAAAATTATTTTGTTTAAGAAAATTAAAACGTATTCCTAAAACCCCTGAAACCAAATCAAACAAGCAAAGCTTCATCTGATAATATTGGAACCGTATCATGAAACTATACAATATTAATTTAGTTTTAATTTTAACGTTTAGCTATAAAGTTTAGGTTTTATGGTTAGGTTTAACTTTTAGGTTTTATGTTTAAGCTTAAGGATTTGGTTTTAAAGTTTTAAGTTTTAGTATTATGGTTTATGGTTTGGGGTTCAACATTTGGGGTTTAGGGTATGACAAGTCGGTTCCAATGATGTGAAAATTAGTTAATTCGGAGTTTGTTTTAGTTGTTTTCAAGTTTTTTTTTTTTAAATTTGTTTTCTTAGATAAAATAAACTTTTTAGAGAAACACATCCTATGTAAATATTATATTTAAGAAATGTTAAATAAGAAATTATTTTTACTTATAAAAGATAGCAAGCAATAAAAGTTTGAGAGAAAAGAAAAGGAAGAATAACATATGCTTGTTATATTTTTTTTCTAGTTTCTTTCACTTCTTTTAAATGTTAATAACTACAAAAACAATAAGAAAGTTGGTTGTATAGTTAACATGAAACATTTTTTAGGTTAATACTCTCTTATTTTAGTTAGAAGATTAGCAATAAAATTTAACCAAATGGTTACCAATAGTATAAATAATTAAAAGAAATATAAGTACAAAAGTTAGAAATATATAAAAATAGTTGAAAATACATGAAATTACGAATGGTTTGGTTCGGTTTTAGTTAATTTGGTTAACCAAGTATACAAAACTAAAACCGTAACTAAGTTTTGGTCAATTTGTTTTTTTTTTATTTTGTTAATTTAATTTTTGGTTAATTTGGTTTTCGGTTTATTTTGGTTTGGTTTCATCAATTAATAATTCGGTTTTCGCTTATTAGTATAAAAAACAGATTGATGAGTATAAAGACACGATGAGACATGAATTATAAAACGTAAACCTAAAGAGTTGAATCTTAAAAACTTAATTATAAAGTCAAACTTTTCAATCCTTAAATTCCAATGATAAACTTGATAATAGACATAATGATAATGATAAATGATGAACAAAATGACACAATGAGCTACAAAGTTAATTATATAACTTATAAGTTAAACCATAATCTAGAGTTTGATGAGTCGGTTTCAACATAGATAATATATGTTCAACCAGAGTTCGTTTAGGTGGTTTGAGTGACTTAAGTCTTTTTTACCTTTTTTATACGATAAACATAATTTTTACATGAACATGATGTTAAAAAGTAAGATCTCTACCTTTACATCCAGTTTTACAATTTAGAGATTTATTATAATTTTTTCTCTATCATAATTTTTATCTTTAAATTGTAGAGATTTATAAATAATAATTCTTTAATTATATAAATCCAATGTTCACATCTTTATAATATTTATGAGTATTAAACAACAAAATAAATAATGAAATAGATATTAGATATTTGTCAATAGTCCTGAATACTCAATTTGTTAGGATTCTCTCATTCTATAGTGAAGGTCGGCGGATTTAATCCATCTGGGTACAAGTAGTAAGGACACAAGGTGAATGGTCAGTTTGAGGTTTATCTCATGTTTGATTCCGATAGGTGGCGAATGTTTACCCATTCCACGGGTACCTATGCATCGGGTGTTGTCATGGATTCTCACAGATATCGAGTAGTCGGTCTTGCTTACAGGCCACAAAAGTGAAGAATAGACAGGAGAAAAAAACGCGTTTTGAAAAAAATAATATTCGTCAATGATATAGACATAGGATGAAAAATGAAATGTTGTGTGATTAATACAATTTAAGAGTAAATTAAATGAAGATATTTAAGTAAAATAAAGATACTACGAATTAAATAAGAATCACTCACATACGTTCAACGAATGCAATTACTCGTGTTTATTTTGAAGACTTCATTTCCTAAACGAACACATGTTACCTTCAAAACCAAACCATTATCTTTATCACGCACATAGTTTTGGTATATTGATTATGATGTCCAACGGTCCCATTCACTGGTCTGAATCAAGTAGGTGGATGTCCTACTGCCTCCCTCCCTTAATTTGTCACATTACAAAACCATTTTTAGGGTTGGAGGACACACAACCATCTTAGGGGCTGTTTTGGTAGATCTGGATCATTAAGTGCTGAATGGTTAAGATGTCTGAATGATTAAGTGAATCTGAACCATTAAGTGCTGAACTGAATGGTTAAGTGTTGAACAGAATCAATAAGTGTTGAATGATATTTATTTTCCATTTAGCATAATATTGGTGTTGAATGACTGAATCATTAAGAGGTAATTTAATTTAAACCAAACGCGTTAAATGGTTAAGTGTTTAATGATTAAGTGCTGAATGATTCCATTAATAGGTAAACGACAAACAACCCCTTAGTCCTTTAATGTTTTAATTATTATATTACCATATTTTGTTATCTTAAATTATGTAAAACTATTTTTATTACTTATAATGCAACTATATCATAAACTTTTTTTACTCACATTCACCAATTTTTTCAACGGCTCTTTCGAATGTCTATCGATCGAACCTACAATGAGAATCTGTGTAGTTATGATAGTGTTGTAATACACATGATCCTAGCCTAAGATATAACTTAAACGTGCACATTCACCCGCAAAATAGTACATGTCAAATATAATACATGACATGTCTTTTCAAATTTAATGTTTTGTTTGTTTATAATGTGAAATTAGTTTAATCCAATAATACAAACAACATAAACATCTTACAAGATAAATAAATTTCAAATTAAATAATTAAGTAAAACTAGAAAATAAAAACCAATTTGTCACATTGTTAATAACATCACTTGTAACTTTTTTTAAAACATAAAAAACATTTTATTAGTGTTTTATAACAAGTAGAATCCTCACGATGATAAGTGCGACATATGGATAAAAAGAAAGAAAAACATTGTTTAATAATTTAAACTATAATAGAAGTTGGATCCACTAAAAATAGATCTTTACTTAAGAATAGTAAGAATCAATAAGAATTTAGTATTGTAAGAAGTGGGTTCATGTTTTTTTTTATTATAAAACAATTATAAAATATAAATAATAACGATAATCTCGTTATTCGTAGGAAATAATGTAGTATAATAAATGTTACAACATTAAAATAGAATAATATAAATTATAAATATATATATATCAAACTTGTTTTGATCCAGATCTTTATTGGATGCTTCATGATGCTTCTTTGACTAGGACATCAATTCAACCAAGCCTCTTGACAATGTATGCAACAAATTATTCAATAACACTTTTTGTAATTTCTTGACTCTGGTTTTCAATCCGTTATGTCTTCTATATATTCTTCATTGACATTGAGTAAACATGTTGATGATTTTAGTTGATGTACGTATTCAATATGTTTCCTTTAAAAAAGATTTCGCGTCTTTTCTCAAGACGAACAAGTCTGTCTCCCAGGGTACAACAACTGGAACAATATGTGTACTGTCGAGATTAACCTAACACCCGATTGTGTCATGAAAAAAGAGAGAATGAAATCAAAAATGTAGGAAATTCTATAGTGTATGTATATTGTCTCTCATGTAGTATTCTTTGTTCCATCATCTTTACAAGGCAATAATGTCTTGTATTTATATTACATGAAGGTGATGTCAAGAGTCATGATTTAATACATGTAATTAAAACATGTAATGTGAAGAGCCATGAATCAATTGAGATAATGTAAGAGTTATTAATTTAATTTTGAATAAACAATCAATTCTTATGAACTAGTTGTGGACGACTTCACCCGGCCCATGTCACACTGAGTGCTTAACCGCACCACCAATCCGCACACATTGAAGTATCGATATCGATACATTCATCTTAACTCCGTTAGTGAAAACCATAATTTTCACTAAAATTTCCAACAACAATTACAAAATTATTCTATTGTGAAGATGAGCGTTGAATTTTAGGTAGCATGATTTTTCCTCTTAGTGGATTGTCATTGGTAGCTGGATGAACAAAAGAATATGTATTATTAGTAAAAAGTTGTTGAACACGAGTTAAAAAGTGTGTTTAATCTTGAATCTTTACAATTAACGAGTGTTAGACAAAATTTACTAAAATTTATATTTAAACGTAAATAAAAATAAACATGTCATAATAACAAAGAAAGAATTTCACAAAATGTAATATATAAATGACTTAGAGTGTTTTGTATATAAAGGTAAAAAAATTAGAAATATGTTATATTTGGCTCTGTTTGGCTTTTAAATAAAACTCATTCCGACTCATGGATAAAAATAAATAGGCAACCACAATACACTTTTCCCTTTTAATAAATCATATATGAAAACTTCAATAAAAATACGTATGACGAAATGACCATATAAAGAATTTCATAAAACATTATATATCAAAAGCTTAAAATATTTTGTATGAAAAACTAAAAAAATTAAAATATATTTTATTTAACTCAGTTTCGTTTAAATAGAACTTACACTGAAATTTACATGAAAAACATGTTACAACAATTTTATAAAATATTATATATTAAAATAAAAAATATTCAAAAATTAATCATTATATTAAAAGCATATTAATTTCAAGGAAAAAAAAAGGTAATAACCAACTTGCTGTCAAACTTGATTCCTACGGCAATGAGTAATATGTAAACGAACCGAATGAACACGAACACATAAATGTTTGTGTATGTTATTAATTTAAATTTAACTGAACACGAACATATTAAGGAACATGAAATTTGTGTTCGTGTTCATTTATTAAGAAAATGAATGTGTTCGTATTCGTTCGTTAGAAAATTAAACGAACTGCTCATGAACATAAATGAACACAAACGAACAAAAATAAACGAACAAGCATAATTAAACATAAATGAACATAATTGAACAAGCATAACCGAATACAATTAAACAAACACAATTGAACAAGCACAAACGAACACAAACGACAAGTCTCTTAAATGTAAATACATATCATATATAAATTAGATAGTTAAACAAACATAAACGAACATTAACGAGCACAAAAAAAGAACATAAATAAACGAACATAACAGAAAAGTTCATGAACGTAAATAAATGAACACCAAGTGTTTTTCTGTTCGTTCATTTAATTAAATGAACATAAATGAACTTCCCGCCAAACAATTCATGAACTGTTCGGTTCATTTACAGGCCTAACGATGAAGAGAAAGACCTTGCTCCTCGTTCCCTCGCCCTTTTAGTCACAGATAGAGATGCGTGAAACCGAACCCGTTAACCGGTCGGATATGGTTTGCCTTTTTTCCAAAATTTGTTTGTGTTAAATTGGTTTTTAGGCCTATTTTTTCTTACCTACGAAACCGAACCAGTTAACCGGAGGAACACATTCAAAAACCGTTTTTTTTTTCTTTTGTCTTCTCATATATAATTAGATGATTAAATAAAAGTAATAAACACTGAACAAAAAAAATACATATATTCTATATAACTTAAAACTGAAGGTCGGTGACCAATCTGGAGCAACTTTCTTTTAGAATTTTTTGTTAAATAATATTTTGAGGTAATACACTAATGTACGTTGTGTTGTGTGGATGCGTGCGTTTGAATACCTTTTTTTGTTGTTTTCTTTTCCATCTTTCATGGTTAAATTTGAAGTTATGCGATCGAAACAACAAAGTGAAGGCGAGTGAGTTAATGAGGATGAAATCACAAGTATTGAAATTGTATGGTCACCTAAAGAAGATGAGGCAACCGGTATCTCCAAGAGGCCGGTTATTTTCATTTCTGAACTCACTCACCGGTTTTAACGGCTTCTTCGAGATTCGCTACGCATGTTAGGTTTCAATAAACAATTGATTTTGATGAATCTCCAGACTCTTTACCGATTTCTAATGCACAATGTTTTTTTGTTTCTTTTTTTTTTTTTGTGGTATGAATCAAAGGTAGTGAAAATTGAGTCTGGTGAGTTAGCGATGGTGATGACCGGAGCTTTGTAAAGTTTGGGACCGGTAGGATAGCTCCGCTCGACGAAGTCGACACGACAACGTTTGTGGTATTATATATAGAAATGGACACATGAGGCAACACTTGAAAGTTGAAACAGTGCATGTTGAAGGCATAACTTGCTTGATTGAAGTGATGGAGGGAAGGTGTATCCATACAATAGTTTCGGTGTGTGCTAATTTTCAATCATAAATGGAGATCTGATCGTTGTGAGCTACCCACACCAACGTTGCAATATGTTAATTTAAATCGTGTTAGTTTAAATCATGTCACCCCGCCGCAGAGCGCGGGTCACGTTTCTAGTTTTATTTAATTACGTAAAATTACAAATATAATATTTTTAATCCAATGAAACAGTCCCTAATTCTATTCTACATATACTTAACTTGTAACGTCTGTGCTTTTACTTTATTATATACTAGGTTGTAAACCCGAGTATTACACGGGTTTGAGTAAAAAATGATGTAATTAAAATATATTATGGCGAATTACATAATCAATTATTTACAAATACAATTTATAAATCTCTAAAATTTCTTTATATACAACGAATAGTTATCCGTGAAAAAGTTGGTTGTTTCGATAACAAACCAGCTTTTGATAACGGTTGGCCTTGAATTTTATTTATTGACATTGCAAATATTATTAATATATAATCTTAATAATAATCAAATAAATGTTAAAAGAAAAATATAACTTAATTTGTCACCATAAAAATAGGATTGATTTAATTTAACATAAAAATATGATCTATTTGTTTTATTGTTTTTAATTATAAATTGACATGTGTCAATAATTTTTTAAAATTAAATGTAGGGTTGACACATGGCAAATTTAAAGAGAGACTAATTGTGGTATTGACACATAAGTAAAAACATTTTAGTTTATTATAATAGATAGATGTCATTCCAACTATATATGATACTTTCTATTAAAACATTAAGTTATTTATTTGGTGCAATGATTAAGAATTAAGACTCTATTTGAAACTCGTGGTTCTAAGTTTGATTCCAACTTGTAACTTTTTTCTTTCTTTCTTTCGTATTTTAGTGCCTTTTGTTTTCCTATAACACGATTGATGACTTGATGTTTTAACTTTAACGCTTTTACTAAGTAATATTTTAACTTGACTTTTCGGTATGAATTTTAATTAAATTCGACTCCTAATATATATTTACTTTTTATACGTTTCATCATAAATATTAGTCATAACCGATTCCGTCTGTATTTCTGGTCCACTTACCTACGATATATTTTTACTCTTTTTAAATATGCATGCAAATTTCTCAATTTCTAATTTTTACAACGATCTAATTATATATATATATATATATATAACTAGCTTATTGACCTGTGTATTACACAGAGTTGTATGAAAAATAAATATTACAAAAAAATCAATAATAAAAAATAGATACATAAATAACATAAAATTTATAACATTTAAAAAAGAAAAATGCCAGGAGGAGATGCTGATGAGCCTCATGATTAGTTTTCAGTACTTAAGCAGTAGCAGTTCTATCTTTTGTATTTTTCTCTTTATTTTTGTTTTTATCTTCATAGTCTGTATATATTTGGATACCTTATGTGAACTTAGATGTATTTTGATTACTGGTTGCATATATTTTATGGTTGTTATGTTTGATTGTCGTTTGTACAGTTTTTCTTTCATTATTATCCATGTATATGTTGATGGTTTGTTGTGAGTGTTAGTGGATTGCCAATTTCATCGTGAATGTTCAGAATGCAAAGTTAGAACTTAATTGTTATTGCGATTGGATTTGATGGCGGTTGATAAGACTTATGAGGAATTGTCACATATCAGGGAAGTTGTAATTATTGTAAATTGTATATTTATATTGAATTGTTCATTATTTCATATTCCACATTGAGGACAATGTTTGATTTTAAGTGTGGGTATGAGATTTGTGAAAAATTGTAAAATTTTTGAAAATTTTAGTAAATAAATTGTAATTTTTAGTTAAATTTTGAAAAATAGTAAATTTGAGTCATTTGTAATTAATCAAGTCAGTTTTAGTTAGGTTTGAGTCTTTTATTTTTAATTTTTCTTTTATATTTAATCTTTGTTGGATTGTTTAAAGCTTCATGTGCAGTTTGGTTTGAATTACCCTTATCAGTTGGGTAGTGATAACTTATGTATTAGAAAGGCAATCAACATGATTACAATAACTCGATCGCGAATGGAATGCTATACGATTGTGTTATTCTGGATTTGACATGCACGGCTGTTACATGAAACCAGCTAAGTCTTTTCCAAATTTTTGTTTTTATTTTCTTTTATTTATGTTTATTATTTTTATTTAGGTTTTTAGATGTTTAATTGTAAATTGAGTTTGAATTTTTAAATTTTAGTTTAGATTGTAAATATTGTAAATAATTTTGTAAAAAGTCTTTGAATTGGATTTTGTAATTAAAATGGAAAATGATAGTTTAATCAGGAATTTTATGTTTTTCTTAAAAGTTTAAACATATGCATCTAATTTGGGATATGTGAGTAGGCCTAATTGATAGAAAGGTTCTCTAGTATTGATATAATTTACTTAATTTTCATGATGCTAATAGGTTTTGCCTTGGGAAATATGGGGATTCTGAAACTGTTTAATTGTGATTAGAGGAACTTTTGCAAACAAACAATTTAATGTTTTTAAAATTAAACTTGGCACATATGTTCTCTTTTTATGAAAATAAATTCGAGACTTATGGCGCCTGATTAAAAGAAACATCATCCATCAATCCACTAAATGGGCTGAGCTTGCAGAAAAAAAAAATATATATATAAAACAAAATAAAATAAGAGCTGCAGCTTATGTGTCATACCCCGGATGGCAACCGAGTGAAACACCACTAAGTTAGGCTCATTAATTTAGAAGCAAAATGCCCATACCTTCATCCATTCCATCTAAGGTTTGATTTTTAATTTCATTTGGGTTGTTCGAATGTAATGGTAACTTGAAAGCTTTTATCAGGATTAAGTTGATATATATGACTTGAGTGTAATACCTATAGTTGATTGAACCATTTGAACATAATGAATCAAGATTAGGGAACCTATATATCAGTTGTTGGTTTAAATGGATACAAATACTGACAATCGTGGTTAATGCGTATGTGTTTAAAATTTTGAGTTTAAACTAAATTGCTGATTGTGATTCCATTGAAAATCTTTTTCGAGGACGAAAAATGTTCAAGTGTGGGTATTTTAAAAAAACTTGATGTCCTCGAAAGTGGTCTAAGAAAATAACTATAAACACTAACCTAGACTCAACTTAATTACAACGAGTTAAAACCGAAAATCTTAAACTAAACCACTACGACAGGCAAGTGTACCTATCAATTGTAGAATAGCTAATGAAAGTCCGGATATCGAACCCACGAGACACTGACTTAACGAAACAAGAGTAGAAAATGATTAAAACAATTAAAGGGGGGGTTTTGAAAAAAATGATAATTCAATTAAACTAATTACCCTAATTAAATTATAAAAGCAATTTAACTAATATTTAAACCCTAAAACAGATTAACGAATTTAATTAAAAGATATGGTTTATAATTTTAGAAAAACTTAAACAAATGAGAAAACTCTACTTAGGTAGAATTCCTGTTTGTGATTATTGACACTATTGACTTTGTTTGATATGATGGAACTAGGATCTTAAACAGCAAAATATAAGTAATCTAATGGATTCTGGATCAATTACCAAATATAACCAATTAAGAAAACTTAATCTTGCAATAAACACACTAGTTAATTGAATCACCTCCCGGATTTCTCCAATAACACTTTGTACTCAAATGAACAAGTCACATTCCTGATTTTCTCATTCCAATACATCAAAAATGCAAGGAGTAATCTTACAATGTCTATTTTAACACGAAATGACAATAACATTAAGTATTTCAATTAAACAACTCTCCCGAATAATTATCATGAAAACCCTAATGTTAAAGATCACCCGACAAGTCTATCACCTTCCGGATTTCTAAACTTAGATACACAAAGAACCCTAAAAACATCAATTATATCTTTTCCTATGGCTAGTGATATCAAACAAGCCACAAACTAGTCATAACACCAAGTCGATGACCTAATACGTGTCTAACACCGAAAGACATTCAATAAACACGTATGGAACATGATATAAACTGATATAATAAAGATTAGATATGCAAAACTCATCAAAATGACACAATAAGATCTGTTACAAAAGTGTTTTCCATCATATATTAAAACAATAGTCAATAGTCATCAATAATCATTCAAACTATCATTCTAACCTAAGTAGAATCAAACTATTAGCCTACTAACATCATCATCAGTCAAGAAATCCCAGAAATATCATAACAAGATGAAATATAATACTGAAAAATTAAGAACAATTGAGAACAAAGATTGACCAAGATGATATCACATGTAAACAAGGTCTTCTAGCCCTCCAATGCTTCCCAAATGCCTCCTCAAGCTCCTGGATAGCTCTCCTGCTTCAAAAATGGTCGAGAATGATAATTGAAACGGCTGGGGAGCGTCTCCTATTTAATCTCGCTTGAATCTTGACTTTTTTCAAATTTCAAACCTGTCGCGTACCGCGGAGACTAATTCAAAATAACACCGCGTACCGCGGTGGACAAAATAAGCGGGAACCCCCGAAATCCTTCGCGTATCGCGAAGGTGAATTTCTTCCTTATAGCGTACCGCGATGACGTTATAATTATGAAAACTTGTCTTTTTCTCTTGATTTCAACCGGGGCTCGATTCCTTTGGGTTTCGAACTCGATTTCCGCTCATTTCATTCGACAAGCCTGTAAAAACAATAAACATGTAAAAAGAATCTAAAAATAAACAAAAACGACATATTTACAACTTAAAATCAACTAAAAACTATTTAAAAACCAGATGTGTTTTACAACCCATCAAATACATTTAATAAATCTTTAAAAACTTTTTTAAACAATACAAATGAGATTTGAAAATTTTGATTTTCTAAATTATTGATTGAAAATGGAAAGTTTAAAATGATTGAATTTTCATTAATATTTGAATAAAATAAATATTAGGTTTTATTTTAAATTTGGAAGTTTGACTTAATTGTATTAAATTAAATTAATCTCAAAATTTTTCAACTATGCCATGCAGATAGCTTAGAATGATGCCACGAGTCAAATATGACGTGGATAGGCTAGAAAGACGACATGTGGCATATTGTTATTCTTTTATTATATAGTATAGATCTTTGGTTATATCAACTGACAACGACGTGTTTCTAGTGAAAATTAGACAGACACTAACATCGATCACCGTCTTAAGAATTGAGTTGTAACTTTATACATCTCTTGTATGCACATAAAACGCAACATACATAATAAAATTCGCAAATAGGTCACACCACGTGATTTTGTTTTGATTTTTTTTATATTTTTCTATTAATATTTTTTTTTAAATTCATGTAACACAACGTATAAGACACAATAATGTTGTCGATCTACGTTTTAATCTTCATAATCAATTGGATGAGACTTCACATACTTTTTTTAATTGTACTACCATGTTGCAACACACGAATCTTAATCGTATCAACAGCCGCAACACGTAGGACTTTTATAGCTTCAATTAAAGGGGTTAGAGATGAATACCAAGTGTTTTCAAGCGTCAATAATTGTCTGATACACCATTCCATGTAATTGTAGGTTCACCATTTTCAAGATTTTAAAAGCCTTAACCACACAAACTCCAAGTTAACAAAAGATTTCTAGCCTAGTAATAGCCTCTTGATTTTTTATAAGAGGTATTAAGTTGAAGTCTCATGTAGAACATTAGACAAAATAAATAAAGCTAAAAAGACTATCAAAGAGCAACATTTGTCCTCCTCACGTTACACAGGGGCGTGAAATGGGATTGAGGGACAAACTCGTGACAGCCCTCACAGCGTGAAAAGGAAGAAAAAGGGAAGAAAAGGGGAAAAAAGGGTGATGGGGGTTTGATGAGGAGATGATGATAACACATGCAGTGACGAAGGATTGAAGGGTCAGCCCCCCTCTTTTTTTTGCCAGCAATGTTAATTTTCGGACCGTAAGCCAATTTTTTTTTAAATACTAGTTTCGCCCCCCTAAAAAAATTAACCAAACACATTTTAAAAAACATTTTTTCCATCCCTCTCATTTTTACCCCATTAGCCTCCCTCTCATTTTGTTAGTTTAGACATTTAGATTTTATTTTGAATCAATATATCATGGGAAATGTGAAAACAATTGACTTGTTTTTCCAAAAGAAAGGTTATTGAATAAGAAGGTGATGTTACAAATCAAGATAAACGTAAAAAAATCCTCAATATATAATGGGAAAGGTGAAAAAATTGACTAAAATGTATTATTAATATATGCATTTATAGGGTTGATGATATACGTGTTATTCAATAAAAAATTATATTTGGGATTATAATGCAACTAGTCCGTCTCAAACCGTAAAAAAATATATTTGGGATTACAATGTAATTAGTCCGTCTCAAACCATAAAATTGTTAGGTTTGATTCGGTCTTAATTTTTAACCGGCTCAAAAAGCCCAAAACTATAAATCCGAAACCCAGAAAACTCAAACCATAAAAACCGGACCATAAACACCCATAACAAAGAGTCACCTAAGATTGCAAAAAAACAAATGAATTAAAGAGACATATGAAAAGAATGTAAATTTTCGAAGGGATGAAGGACCCTGTATTTTATGTCGCCTAGGGCCTTCAAATTGGTTAAGCCGACCCTGATAATGATAATTATCAGGCATTTTTATTTTTATTTGTTTGCACCCGACTTGACTCGAATCAAAGATCCGAACAGTTAACCCAACTAACCGAGACATACTGGTCGATTGCAAAAAAAAAAAAATTTTATGCCGTAAGATTTCGCCCCCCTTCCAGTTTTGTCAAGCTCCGTCATTGAACACATGTGGTGATGAAGTGAAATGATAAGAAGGTGTTGGTGTTGGTTGATTATGTAACGCCTACATAACGTTTACGTGGAGTAATGAGGGCTTGATGCTAACACATAGCCTACTAGATTGTGACTTAAATTTGCGACTACTAGAGAATATATTATATTAAATTTTTATTCTTATATTCTTTTAAAATATGATGATGACATCAAGAATTTTACTATGTGCTCCGTTACTCTTCTTTTAAATATTGCATGTTACCAAACAACCAAACGGAGCTAAAACTTTTGAAACCTAAAGTTAAAAACATAACAAAAACACACAGAAAAAAACACAAAATCTTTGAAAAATATGGTAGTTGGAAAGCACATAATAACAGTGGCGGATCTAGGATTAAAGTTTAGGGGTAGCAGGATCTAGGATTAAAGTTTTGGTTTCATGCACACCCCTAGTATGTGTGTGAAAATTTGTTTAGGGGTAGCGAAAAATTCTTTCAGGGGTAGCGAAATACGAAAGATAATACGAAATATATAAAAAAAAATTTTTTTTCCGCTACCGGGTAAAAGTTCAGGGGTATTAATAGGTCCGCCCCTGCATAATAATAATAATTTTTATAAAATCAAAATACTCTCTCTAATTAGGTGTTCAGGTTATTGTGACTGATGATGAGTGCAGACTTTTCTTGCTATCTCATCATCTCCATAAATCCTCACACAGTCACACACACACCCTCTCTCTCTCTCTCTCTATTTCTCTCTCTTTGTGTGTGTATGAGTGTGTGTTTGTGTGTGTGTGAGAATCTTCTTGCATCACAAGGATAGGCATCAAAGTGGCTCCTCTGTTTTCTCTTCAATCTTTTTAGTAAAGGTTATTATAAATTTAAAGCTCCCTTTTTGATTCATGTTCTTGCTTCAATTGGGTGCAGTTCTACTCAATTTCATGGATCATGTGTAACCACAATTTCCAGTTATTATTCAATAAACTGTCTATTTTTACCCATTTTTTTCTACTTTTGTTTTAACTTGCGTGCATTTGTCAAGCTTTTTTATATTTTATACCATATATACCCTTCCCCTTTTGTGTTCATCCTGTAAAGTTTTCTTTTTTCAGCTAATCTTCACATTTTTAAGAAGATCTGAAGTGGGGTTCATGTGATTGATGTTTTGCCACACTCATTTTGGGTTAGATCTTAATTACATAACCTAACTCATATGTGTTGTTCTTAAGAGTTTGAATTTCTTGATTTGATGCTTTTCTGGGCTACAGATTGTTGTTAGTACTTTGAGAACATGTGTGTCAGTTTGTGAATAATCAAGAATCTACCTTGTTGCATGATGGGTTATGACCTAAAGGTGCTATAATATGCTAATTTTTAATTGTTAGAATCATTATTAAAAGGGAATCTACTTTATGAATATTTTTATATGTATGGCTATGCATAATAATTTTAATAAACAAGATGACTTCAACTATAAATTCCCAGTTCGTGTGTTCCATATCTTATAATCATTCCATCATTTGTTAACTGTTTAGTAACAAATCCGGATCTAAAGCCTAATATGTCAGATCATTGATCTATGAATCAAGATTTTGAAAGAACTGTGTTTTCTGCAGAATTTTGGACAAGAAACTGATGTTTAATATAGAGATCTGATGATGCCGAATCAGCCATGGTTTGTACTGCAAATGATTTATTGGGGTGGAAAGATTTTCCAAAGGGTCTTAGAGTGTTGCTCCTTGATGAAGACATCAATTCTGCAACTGAAATAAGATCAAAACTTGAAGAAATGGATTATGTTGGTCAGCTATTTCAAGTCCCTACTGTTCTTCATTTGTTAAATTCATTTTAAATTGATTTTACAAGTGGGTATAATTTTTGACTTTAGCTGATCTGTATTTTTTTTTAATTAATTAATTTTATTTTATTTTATTTTTTTTATTATATTCTTAGTTCTGGTCCTTCTGGAGACTTTCTGATAGGTTAAGCAATATTAGTGACTGAACCAGTAGGAGGGTAGGGGTAGAATAGTAAGAAAACATTATTGTTAAAACTATATATGGGATTAAATTCAAT
The DNA here is from genome assembly GCA_009363875.1 of Mikania micrantha. Lineage (NCBI taxonomy): Eukaryota > Viridiplantae > Streptophyta > Magnoliopsida > Asterales > Asteraceae > Mikania > Mikania micrantha. The sequence goes on from SZYD01001869.1 coordinate 39,206, forward strand.
ATTTAATAGTTTTAGCAAAATTAATCTGTATTTAAGTTTTTTAATAGTTTATATGTATTCTTGCTGCACAGTTTCTAGGTTCTGTTGTGAGAATGAAGCATTATCAGCCATTGCAGATGAATCAAAAGGCTTTCATGTAGCAATAGTAGAGGTACTTTAGTTTAAATGAGGTTATAAATATGATTAATAACTCAAAAAAATTAGTTTTTATTTATTTTTTTAATCATGATGGAAGGAATTGATAGCATAGTTACATTTTGTGACAGGTGAGAGAACACAACAAAGATGGAAGGTTTAAATTTCTTGAAAGCACCAAAGATTTGCCTACAATCAGTATGCTTATCTTTCATGATAAACCCTGCAATTCCTTTGTTTAGATCATAATATGTGAATTTTATTTAATTTATTATTTATTTAATTATTACAGTGACTTCAGATATGAAATGTATAAGTACCATGATGAAGTGCATAGCAGTAAGTTTTCTCCCTCAGGATTATTTTCTAAAAAACAGAAGAAAAAAAAACAGTTAATCCTAATGGGTGTTTGGATTTGTGTTTTAAAAGATTATGTTTGATGATTTTATCTAATTCCTTCAATAATCACATTTTGTCCTAGAAGCTCATCCAACCGCTCATTCTATAGCTCGTATTAAAGCGAATTTTGAAAATACGACATAAAACGTTAAGATAGTGTTAATTATGTGTTCTAGCTTGGCGCAGTTGAGTTCCTTGAGAAACCACTTTCAGAGGATAAACTTAGAAACATATGGCAACATGTCGCTCACAAGGTAAGTTTTAACTTATATTTCGAGATTTTGTATTGCGTGGTTACATTTCGCTTGTTTTATGGTAATGTGAATGCTAAAACGTCGAGCAGGCGTTTAATGCAGGACAAAAAGATCATACTGAATCACTGAAATCCGAGAAAGCTTCAGATGCTTATAATCCAGACATTCATTTGAAAAAAGAAGATATAAAGGAAGAATATAGTCAAAATCCTGACCATAATGATGAGGTATTTGATGAAACTGATAAATATCCGGCTCCGTCAACCCCACAGTTGAAGCAAGGAATGAGATTAGTTGATAGTGGTGATTGCCATGATCAAGATCAAACTAACGTATTGAACGAGAAAGAGTGTGTTGATCATGATGGTGATTCCAAATTTGCCGAAACTACTTGTGATGATTTAGTTGTTGATACTACCACTGCTATTGCTGCTGTTGCTACTACTGTTATTACTATTACTAACCCTAACACATGCAATAGTTTAGAAGAGAGTATTGGCAAACCTTCGGGTAATGAATGTTGTCCCAAACTTGTTGACGATGATAAGAAACAAAATGCAGTATCCGAGCATCCCAATTCACGACCCACAAAATCTAGTCGAAGAAAGATCAAGGTAAGATGATGGTTGATTTTGCCATGAAACCATAGGGCACTATATAGCTTGTATTATTTTCTGTAACTTTTAATCTTAGTGAAATAATAATGTTTCAGGTAGATTGGACCTCTGAACTGCACAAGAAATTTGTACAAGCGGTAGAGCAACTTGGTGTAGATCAAGCAATACCGTCTCGTATACTTGAACTTATGCACGTTGAAGGTTTGACCCGCCACAATGTTGCAAGTCATCTCCAGGTTAGTCTAACAGTCTAAGCATCTTTTTGCATACCACACACTATGAGATCGCGCTTATATATAGTTTGTGTATTAAAACTGAAGCAGAAATATAGATTGCAAAGGCGACATATTTTACCAAAGGATGGCGGTCGAAAATGGCCTCAAACTAGACATACAATACCAAGAAACTACTATCCACAAAAGCCCATCATGGCATACCCTCCATATCATCCCAGCCACACGCTTCCACCCACCCAAGTCTATCCAGCATGGCCACCTCCTCACAATTACGCGCTGCCACATCAGATGTGGGGTTCACCATATTATCCAGCGTGGCAGTCTTCAGAAAACTGGACGTGGAATCATTATTCAGGGGTAGGTGACTAATTTCATTGTTTTGGATCAGCTTTTGCTGTGGGAATTTGTGATCCTTTTGTATGTTAAAAAGTTCATGATTTGTGTGTTATTGTACTGTCACAGTTGCAAGCGGACGCATGGGGCTGCCCAACCGTACAACCACACACGTCTTTTCCTCAAGTGAGTATGTTTTTTCATCAATTTAGCTTTCTTTATTTTTGTTTTTATAAAATTGTACTTATCAACGCTCCGGGAAAGTGCAGAGTGCTTCTCAATATCGGACACAGAGTAGACAGACCATGGAAAAGAATTCATTTGACAATTATCCGGTATTTTTTACCTTTCCTTTTTGTGATTTTGAACCCGCAACCATTTGGTTGGTAAATATACCACATATGTACTGAAAAGGACTATTATTACACAATGCTTTAGTAAAAGTTTTTCATTCCTACGCAAAACGAATGTTGTTTGACCTTTATGGTCAAACATAGTACCTTTCAAGCTCATAATCAAGATAAATCCTTTCAATCTTGAATTAAATCTTGACAACCAAATGTAGTCTGCAAGAAAAAAGTGACTAGATTGAGAATTTTATTCATTAAACTTGTAACGAATCTCTTGATTTTAAATTAATTACCTTAGAAGTCTTGTTTCGTATTCTAAGGTCAAACATGGTCGTTTCAAGGCAATAATGCGTATGGATCCCTTTAATTTCAAGAAAATCTTGTTGGCTATGGTAATAAAAGCTTATAATGATTGTTCTAATAACATAATCTAACAACCATCATCAATGATTAGCAAGTGAAACCTTTGTTTGACCATGAAAGTCAACATTGCCTGTTAACATTTATGCGCATTTGCATTATTATGACATGTGCAACTTCTCTTATAATTGTAGGGAGATGAAGTCATTGACAAGGTTGTGAAGGAAGCAATAAATAAGCCCTGGCTACCCTTGCCTCTGGGCCTCAAACCACCATCAACTGAGAGCGTCATCTCCGAGCTCTCAAGACAAGGAATCTCATCCGTCCCTCCCGGAATCAATGGGTCTCGTTGATGCTGACATGTTTGCCACCTCAGCAGCCCAGTTTGTGTGCACACATTTGATGTGGTGATCAATAAGTTCCCTATGAATTGCCATTCACAAGCATTCAATGTGGTTGTAAATAGATCCTAACTTAAGACATTTTATTTTGTGACCCACAAAATTTGCTTGTGGGGCCCATGTTGGTGGTGAAGAACTGGCCTATGTAATAAAGGTTGTACATCTTTGAAGAGATGGTGTATGTGGGGCTTAAAAAAGGGACTGGTAAAAAATGGTCCAAGTTTTCCTCCTAGCCTGTGATACATTCATAATTGATTTTTCCAGAGCAATAGTTGATCAATCCAGAGCTTAAATGCTTTGCTGACTTGTATATTGTGCATTAAAAGTAGTACCTTATTCTGGAGTTTATTAGTTTTAACTTTTAAGCAGAAGTAGAGTTATGAATGCTCTTTATTGGATGCCCTCACTTGTCAATTTATTTAACATGAGTATTCACTATCAATCTGTGAATCAAAGCATCCAAACTTTTTAAAATGAAGCGTGTTGTTGAAAAAAGAAATGGCTATTTCAAGCAATGTTTTTAAGATCGGACTGGTCCGGTCATGAATGTTCCAACAATTATTCTAAAAACGCATGTCGAGCCAGTGGTTGGCAGTTGGGCTGAACTGATAATGTTAGTCGCTCGTTTGTGGCTGGAATTTGGGAATTTGGTTTTTGATTTGATTATTGGATTTATTTTTTTATTGAATTTGGTTTGCTTGGTCAAATTGACTGTACCAAAATTATATATAAATTTATTATTTTTATTAGTAATATATAATAAGGTTTCTAAAAACATTAAAAGGCAGAAATTAGGGATAACATGAAGGTAGCATAAATTAGGGGTGCAAACCTATCAAAACCAGTGTGATGCTCAAGAGCTCGAACCGGCTCATGAGCCTAAACGATCTTTTTTATATAGTTTTTATTTAATTAAATAAATGTATATTTATATATATGATTATTTTCCCTCGTATTATTCTCACACCCTATCTACAATTTCACACAATTACCTACCAGTATGGGCTCAACAAGTGGGGTGTAAGGGTGTTGTATGTTTTTCAAGACTATTCAAATTTAATATTACCTTTTAATCATTCAAAGGTTATGAACTATTAAGATGTAACATTTTAATAATCATTAAAAAGTTAACAAACAACTCATATATCTCTATGTTTATTAATTTTATAGGCTTTGTACTTTATCAAAAAAAAAAAAAAAAGAAAACTATAATACAAATACAAATTAATATTGTATAATTATTTTGTAGGATAATCTACATCATGAAATTAATAGGTTTTGTAGAATTCTTCAAGAGTTCAAGGCATGTTTCCTGAACTAGGATACTTGAATTCATTTATGTTGATTTTTTTTACTATGACAACTCACTTATGTGGTAAATTTCTAAGTCTTATCAACACCCAACCAACTAGAAAAAAGGTAAAGGACAACTGCAAATAACCGGTTGTGGTCTCCAAAGAAAACTTGAAACTTTAGATTATTCCTACCCACTCAACCATTACAATACTTCATGGATGTTCATTTATGTTGATTTGGAAAATGCAAAACACGTATCCTACCAAGCATAAATATTAGGCATAAATATATAATTTTAAGGCATACTAAACTAATTAAAAAAAAAATTGATGTATTGATGCAATTTTGCAGTGATATTGCATATATTGGAGAAAGTGCCCTTTATCCATTAAAGTAGGCATACAGTTTACATAATCAGCCTTCTGACTTTGGTCAACTCTTATCTTAGAATTATGACCAATTTTAAGTGTATCTTAAAATTTTGACTAATTTCCATTTTAATTTTTTTGTAAAGATGCATGGCTATTATCACGATATTACATCAAAATACAGTGTATGTATTGAAAGCTATGGTAACACATAATGTTAAATACTTTGATTATTTCTAGCACATGAACTAATCACATTTAAATAGATAAACATTTTAAATATTTTTATTTCCTTCCATATATTTATCAATGATAATCTATTTAAAATGAAAAGTAATCATTATTGATTAATTAACAAATTTATTACCCGCCTATTTAGACATCAATTTTTAAGATTATTTCATTTGTTCATCGTTTTGTTTGTTGGGAAATAATTATGTTATAATTCTGTGTATTACATGGTTTACAAATAAAAAATATGTAGGTTATAATGTTTTCAAACATTTGCCTAATTGAAATAATTTTAATATATAAAACAATATAAAATAAAAGTATAATTATAATTTATAAATCTTTAAAATATTGTGTACAACACATTTATTATTTTGTTTGAAACTAAGAAATTTGTTAATGCATTTAAGCTTATAATATTAATTTCAAAAATTAAGAAAGTTATTATCAATAATAAATTTTGTAATTAATTGTTAAAAAAATTAATATTTTGGAAATAAAAAATTTTCTTATAAATTGATATAAAACATAAATTTGTTGATGATTTTATAGATAAAAGAAAGTTAAAGTTTGAGTTTAATTAAATAAGGAATACGAATATCAAATGAGTAAAAAGATTAAACGGTTAACATGTGACATGTTTTAAAATCATTTATTAGTAGTAAGATTATGACGTCACAACAAGTGTTCTTATCTCTGAGTTATTCTCACAAGTGTCAAATATTGTGGCTGAACAGACATAAATGTCTTATGAATGTTTATGTTTATAAGTGTTACAGTTGTGGCTACATGTGAAAAACATTATGTTTATGTTTATAAGTGTTACAGTATGTCATTGCGGATGAACATTTGAGGCATTGCGAGTGACTAACTAATCATTGATTATGTCTTGCAACACGAGCGGGTTGAGTTGGATAACGGGTCAGAACGAGTGCGGGTCAAAATGAGTTTTAAGCAAAATCAATTTGTGTCTAAATGAATTGTTTTTAAGAAACAACAATTAAGTTCAGGTTAAAATAAGTTTTAACTAAACAAATATATTATTGATAGTGGTAAGGGAGTGAGAATCTGTAATGAAAGTCTAGGGTTTAAAGCCCGGCATCACCCAATTTTCCCTGGTTCACGCGATTTACCTTTTCTCATTTTGGCCGTGGGACCGGTCGGTGATGGGCGACTAATGGTGGCATTTACCATTTTTTACTTGTTTAAATCTATTATATTCGTATAGTTTTTAAGTTGTCTATTTTGACGCACATTGTGTTAAGATGCTACCCCTATACACGCTCACACATGTACAGGGGCGTACCTATTAAGGTGCCATGGGGTTCAACAGACCCCATTAACTTTTAATTTTCAGTGTTATATATATGATCTGATCTCGACCGACCCCCAAGAAATTTTGCCTCCGACCCCCATGAAAATTTGACGAAATAGATAAAACCCAATTTAAACTTATTTTAAAGCCAACAACAAAAAAATAATATATAACGCAATATCCATTACTAATGTTGAAACTCAATTAACAATTAATAATTTAATTAAATATTTAATCAGCCATTGTTTGTTTAAAAAAGTAATAAGACCCAATTTATATATTAAGTGATTGAATTTAATGTTCAAAATTTATGTTCGGTTCGCTCCTAAAAATAGATTAAAGTAATAACTTATTAATATACACTGTTTTCCCACACATCACAACAACTGTAATTTATAGATTGAGTGGTTATTGTGTAAGTTTATACTTATTAACATAATGAGCAAATTAATTGATTTGTGTATAATTTGTTTATTTAGGTAATATGAAACAATTTTTTAAAATAAAATTTAAACATTCACCTTCTTATTATCTTTAATATATAAATTTAAACAATATTCTTTTGAATCATGTCGAAAAAAATCAATTTTATCATATTATCCTAATAAATGAGATGATAATTTAGCATGTTTTTATTATGTATTTGTGATTTAGTTTAGTTTTATCATGTTTTTGGTGATCTAACCCGATTCCATTTGAATTTGTCAAAAAAATAAAATAATTAACAACAAATAATTATTCAAAAAAAATTCCCGACCCCCATAAAAAAAATTTTAGTACCGCCACAGCACATGTATGCATGCATACATTTGATTCATGTCCACACACCATCATGCATGCAAATATCACACACTCACTGTGATCCCTTGAGTGTGATCCATGTGATCCCAATATCAAGCACACTCATTGTAATACTATGTTCACACATAATTTTACGGTGATCCAAGCCCCATGTTATGTAGCCCTCGCGGCCCGGGTTATGGTCGTTTGTACCCGAACATTTACTCAAGGTGGTTATCCAGACCGTGGCCATCTCATAGACCTACGTATAGTACCCGTGAGTGAAAAATAATAGAACGATTAAAAAACTCTTGTGAGTGTAATTGTGGCTTTAATATAAGTTTATGTAATACTTGGTCGTTTAATCCATAGGAATTGAAAGGTGGACATGAATACAAGTTTTAAAGTTTTATCGGTTACTTGCTGTTCATAAATCAAAACAATAAATCTTTCACCGACCCATATGATTGTGAATTAAATTAAGATATCTGTTTTGATTGTTCCTTTGTGCATTAGAAATTTTGGTTCACGTTCGGACAAGCTTATAATAGACCACTATTAATTCGAAGTTGAGTTCCGATATTCGAATTGTAAACCACTATTGTTCGTTAACTATATATAAATTTTATGGGTCATTATAAGTTCATTCTTGGTGCACGTTATTATTTAATGTGTTAATTGCATGCTACGATATAAACCGATCTTACAATTTTTTGATGAAATAAATGAAATTTCATATTACCTTCTTGTTAATCAAAAACTTCGACTTGGGCCCGACTCTATTTTAGGTTATTTAAAACATTTGATTTATAATATCAAGTGTGATGTCGTGACGGTAAATTTTAAACTACAGCTTATTTAATTAACTCACTTACGTGTTTCATTTGTCACGTTATAACTTATAAGCTAAAACATTTTAATTTTCATCGGTGTCGTTTTAGTTAATAACCTTGACACATTTTAACCATATTATAGTTAAGTTTTGTTTTCTGATATTGTTAGTCACATTACTTTAATTAATATCTTGTCAGCGTTTATATGTATTGATATATATATATATATTATGAACCTATAATTAATCTATAGAATTTCCACCAACTTTCGTTTATTTTAATATTTAGAACCATTACGAGTCGAAATTATTATCGAAAGCAAAAAAAACCCAAAAGCCACAATCGAGCTCTCTTAACTAACGAGCATGAGTTGTACACCTTTGTTGAAATCGTGACGCTGTATTACCAAGTTTCATTTATGAGAGAACAAAATAGAAACCAACTTAATGGAAATGAAAGAAACAAAAAAGAATGAAAAGTTTTCCTTATATTTCTTTTAAAATCGAAAGGAAAAGAAACTAAATAATTTTATCAAGCTTTCGTTTCATTTACTTTCTTAAGAGCATGTTTGACATTGATTATTTAACTTTAGAACGCTTTTTGTCATAATTGTTTATTAATTTATTATTTTTTAAAAATAAGTTTATTAAAAAAGTGTTTGGAATATATTCCCATAAACATTAAAAATTTACAAAACACATAAAAAAGCTAGGAATTATAACTTATTAAAAACAACCTTTCAATTTTAATTAATAAGTTAAAATAAAAATATCTTTTGTTATTATCAAACATCTTTTTAACTTATTAACTTATTTAAAAAATTAATTAATTAATAAACTGTTTTTATATAAAATCCTAGAAATCTTAAGAAACTCACATTTAAATAAAATCCTAGATCCAAAGGGCTTCTAGCCTAGTGGTATTGCAATGAAGGGGAGAAGCTGCACCTCATTGAGGTCAGGGGTTCAAACCTGAGCAGGGGAGAGGGTTTACGAATTTATCCGGTTCCCGCTTATCTGGTGGGTGAAGGGGTGACGACTGGGCCTGCCCTCGAATGTGTGCCCGTTTGAGCTTAAATCAGTCGTTCAGCCTGAAGCCGTTCAAAAAAATAAAATAAAATCCTAAACATGTTTAAATAAGGGTGGTGTTATTCTTACACCCACTTTTTATAAAAATACACCCCTGAGACGGCCCGTACTGCCAAGTACGGCCCGTCTCAGTCCTCGGTCAAACATTCCCCTGAAAACCTGCGCCAATGATTGGGATCAAGACGGGCCGTACTGGCCAGGACGGCCCGTCTCATTCATCATACAGACATTCCCTGCAACATAGGACAATGATTAGACAGCAAGACGGCCCGTACTGGCCAGTACGGCCCGTCTTGCTTTTTCAATTCTCACAAAAGGACACTGATTTGACTCAGTACGGGCCGTATAGGCCAGTACGGGCCGTATTGAACATCTTCAAATTTGTATATAAGCTTGAATCGTTTCAAACGAACGCGTAACTTTCGAATTCGAATATATTTCAAGATAATTCATATCTGTAACGATGTCGTTCTGGGATGGGAGTTTTTTCAACTATTCCGTGCCAGATTTGAACAAAGAGCATCCTGTTGAGTATTCATACGATATGATAGATCTGAATGCTGAACCTAACGCTGATGTCGGTTTTGACAGTCAAGCATCGTATGGGTTCGTGTATGATGACAGTAAACAAAGTAACCTGGAGGAGGGTTATGAAGAAAAGCCGGCGGCTTCAAACGTTAACTGGGAAACCAAAGAGGTAACTTAAATGAAAATAAATGTTGATGATTGTATATTATCGCTATCCATTTACGGTATTTATTATTGTTTTTATATGTCAGGAGTTTATGTCTGAGGAAGCTCTGGTAGGATGGGTGAAAAGTAGAGCACTAGACAATGGTTACATTGTAGTCTAAAGAAGAACGAAGAAATCAAAGACAACAGGCAGTGTAATCAAAGTCTGGCTCATGTGTGACCGTGGTGGCGAGCACAATAGCATCGCAATCCTTAGATGCTCAGGCAGCAAGAAAATCGGTTGTCCGTTTCAACTGATAGGGTTATACAACAAAGTTAGTGATTCCTGGAAATTACAGATGATTAACGACAATCACAATCACGAACCTGCTCATGTCACACCCCGAGCTAGTGGTGCACAAAAAAACCGGTTACCCGAACCGAACCGGTTTGGAAACCGGTTAGAAACCGGTTTGGGAACCGGTTATTGGTACCGGTTTGGGCGAAACCGAAAAACCGGCGGTTCGAAACCGGTTATGATGTTTTTGGGCCAACCCGGTTAGGAACCTGTTAAAGCAAAACCGGTTATTGAGACCGGTTATAAACCGGTTAACCGGTTATTGGTTTAAAAAATATCCGTTACTAGCCGTTGGAGCCTAAAATAGAGCCGTTGAGACCGGTTAACCGGGTATTAACCGGTTAACCGGTTAACCGATCGTAAAAAAAAAAACTAGCCGTTATATAGCCGTTTCTAGCCGTTTTTAACATTTTTTTGGACCTTTTTGCCCCTAAACGTTAGTATAAATAGATGAGGATTGTTTTGGTTTGATCACACAACATCTTACAACATCTTTTCTTCTTAAACGCTCAAAAACGATCAAAAACGCTCAAAAAACGATCACCTACTTGGCTACTTCTTCTCGATTCAATTAGAATCTTTTACGTTCGTAATTCATAATTCAATCTTTATTTCATCCATGGCAAGCTCACGAAGTGCTGATAGTTCCGTTGGTGTTGGTGCATCCACTTCAACCGAACCAACCGTTGTTAGAATAAAAACTACAACGAGAAACAAAGAGCTATTTCAACATTTCGACTTATGCGAAATGTCGAACGGTGTCGATAAGGCACGGTGCAAAGGTTGCGGTACTTTTCTTAAACCGGAATCTAATTCCACTCTAAGAAGCCATTTGACGAAGCATTGTGTTGTTGTCAAAAATAATCCCGCAAGCGATCAAGCACAAATGTCTCAAGAGTGCGGGGTTTGGAATTTCGATCCCGACATGGTTCGTGAAATGATGGGGAACTTGGTGATTCAAGAAAGTTTGCCATTCAATCATTTTGACAACCCACGCTTGACGAAAATGATTCAAAAGGCGCTACAACCACGTTATCATCAAGTAAGTCGAACTACTATTAGACGTGATTGTTTGAAACGTTGGCGTCAAGCCAAACAAGAATTAATTTTAGGTTTTCAAAACTTAAATACCGGTGTTAACCTAACAACGGACGTTTGGTCGGCGCCTCACGGTTTGCCCGAATCGTACCTTTGCGTTACCGCGCATTGGATTGATCCCGATTCTTGGCAAATGATGAAACGTACGATTGCGTTCGAAATGTTTCCGTATCCTCACACGGGGGATAATTTGTTTTACATGTTAGATGGAATAATACAAACATTCCATTTACAAGATAAAATACTTTCTATAAGTTTTGATAACGCTTCAAATAATACGAATGCTGTTCAAAAATTAAAACTTAAATATAAACCGATATGTAACGGTGCTTTTTTTCATACAAGATGCGTTGCTCACATTATTAACTTGGTTGTGAGTGATGCTCTTACTCCTGCATCATTGGAGATGTGCATTTGCTTGAAAGACCATTTGGACGCAATGGAACGTGTACAAGACCACACACAACTTGAAGGCGAGCTTGAGATAGAAGTGACAATACACGATGTTGAAGTTGAGGAAGGAATGACATTCCCACTTTCCGACGAAGAACATGCAATGGATGAATGGATGCGGAACAATAGTCCGGAACTACAATCCGAAGCACCAAGCGAAGACTAATTTGTATTTTCGATTTTGTATTTAATTTTGTAACTTTAAATCTTGTGTAATTAATTTATTTTAATGAAATATGCTATTTGAAATCCTTACTAAGTTACTAATATTTGAAATCCTTACTAAGACTAATAAAGTTCATTTTAATATTATTTAATCAAAACCTTAAACATTAATTACTAAACCCTAATAAAACCTTAAACAAATCAAACTAATATTAATCTAATATTCAATAAACCTTAAAATAATCAATTCATAATTACTAAACCCTAATAAACCTTAAACTAATCAAACTAATATTAATCTAATAACTAATAAAACCTTAAAATAATCAACTAATGATTACTAAACCCTAATAAACCTTAAACAAATCAAACTAATATTAATCTAATAACTAATAAAACCTTAAAATAATCAACTCATAATTACTAAAACCTAATAAACCTTAAACTAATCAAACTAATATTAATCTAATAACTAATAAAACCTTAAAATAATCAACTCATAATTACTAAACCCTAATAAAACCTTAAACTAATCAAACTAATATTAATCTAATAACTAATAAAACCTTAAAATAATCAACTAATGATTACTAAACCCTAATAAACCTTAAACTAATCAAACTAATATTAGTTATTAGTTTAATATTAGTTTGATTAGTTTAAGGTTTTATTAGGGTTTAGTAATTATTAGTTTAAGGTTTTAAGGTTTAGTTAGTTAATATTAGTTTGATTAGTTTAAGGTTTTATTAGGGTTTAGTAATTATTAGTTTAAGGTTTTAAGGTTTATTAATTATTAGTTATTAGTTTAATATTAGTTTGATTAGTTTAAGATTCATTAGGGTTTAGTAATTATTATTTATTACTTTATTAGTTTTAGATTTGATTTTGTTAAGTTTTTTATTATGATTTTTTTTTATTATGATTTTATTAATTTAACTTTAAGGTTGAAAACGTATAAAAAAAGAAAACGGTTCAATACGGTTATGGTTCAACACTCTAAGTCTAACGGACGGATCAAACGGATTAACGAAAAAAAAAACATTAAAAACCGGTTTTTGAACCGGTTTGGCCGGTTAACCGGTCCGGTTTCTAGGAAAAACCGGTTATTAACCGAACCGGTTTTTAGGAAAAACCGGTAAACCCTTTGTACCGGTTAACCGGTTCGGGTAATTCAAAAACCGGTTTGGACCGGTTAACCGATTTGTGCACCTCTACCCCGAGCCGGCGGGACGGATCGACTTCCCCGTCGGGCTGAAGGTTCTCGGGGCGCGATATCGTGTGTGATAATCATGAGGATCAGATTGTTTACATAGCATCAATGTTAAAAATAATTAAGCACAATAAAGCATTAAACTAGGATTACAAAGTTAAATTACATTTGTCAATGTTTAGTAATTTAACTGAATAAACCTATCAAAAGAATCAATTGTTTTCTATCTTGTAACTGTACAAGACATCAAAAGTGATTCGTATCACAACAAAAGATGTGCTTTCAAAATCTACTAGGTCCACTATCTGGCAGCCTAGCATGCAATCCTGGAGCCTTAGTCTATTCATGTACGTCACCTGAGAAAGTATGTAATAAAACAAGGTCAACACAATGGTTGGTGAGTTCATGTAGTTTATAAGTTTAAAGAAAATAGCTTTAGCAAACCTCTTTCGATAAAACCTTGATCTTATTAACTCCACATGTAATATCCAAATCGGTATGCTTATATATAGGGCATACCCCTGGGTCGAGCCTACGACTCGCCCAGACGCCATCCCACCACATACTAATTCGCATATGACACTGTTGTTAATAATAATTAAGCATTTTACCAACCGTCCATTCCCATTCCCATCATAGCTTTAGCATTTTGTTTGTAAGTTTCAACACGCACACCAATAGCATCTGCAAGTCTAGCTTTGAGAGTTACCTTTATGGACAACTGAACACCCTAAGGAATTCAGTATCAATCCATATAGGATTTAATTGTGGTTAGCAACATCGGTGTTTTGATTAAGGATTTCTAAGAGGACACAAAGTCAACTAGAGAAATCCAGAATCATCCTAGTCACATATCACAAGCATGAGTGGACAATGAGGAATCACTGTATGGCAAGCACTGAGAGACCAACAGTCTGTTCCTCTAGTCCGGACTATGAAGGTCAACCTATGGCAAGCACTGAGAGACCGACGGTCTGTTCCTTCAAGCCCCGACTATGGTAGACAACCTATGGCAAGCACTGAGAGACCAAAACAGTATGTTCTACCATAGCCAATAGTTTTAGCATACAAATAGCATAGCGTTTACGTATCTTGTGCACAAGTACTAGCTTCACAACCGGTAAGGCAAGCACTGAGAGGCCAAACCGTTGTTTTAGCATGGCAAGCATATAAGGCATATAAAGTTTTAAGCATTCTGAGCATTTCAAGCATTTAGTATGTATGTATATAGCATTATCATTAGCATAGAATTGTTAGCATTTAGCGTTAGCATTAGCCCGTAGCATTAGTATTTAGCATAAACCCATAGCATTAGCATGTAGCATCAACCCGTAGCATTAGCGTTTAGCATTTAGCATTCATCTGTAGCATTAACATTTAGCATAATCCCGTAGCAATAACATGTAGCATTAACCTATAGCATTAGCATTTAGCATAATCCCGTAGCATTAGCATGTAGCATTAACCCATAGCATTAGTGGTTAACATTTAGCATTCATCTGTAGCATTAGCATTTAGCATAAACCCGTAGCATTAGTTTTTAACATAAACCCATAGCATTAGCGTTTAGCATAATCCCGTAGCATTAGTAGTTTGAATAAGTTTATAAGTATAATTGCAATAGTAAACATTTGTTTAAAAGGTTTAACATGCTTCTCAGTCTCGAAGTAAAACTCAAAATAGTTTGAAAAGGGACAATGAACTCACCTGTGTTGTTAAGTATGTATTGCTACAGAAATTGCGCGCTCGTTTGTTATAGCTTAAGTTTCTTCAGTACCTGAGTTGTTTTAAGAAGTTTGAATTCGATAAGTCATTATAATAGTCGCGAACTAGGGTTTTGGTCTCGGTGTGCAACTGCGTGTCCTATTTCACTAATGTATTTTCTAAGACTTCATATAGTTGGTCTAAGGTATTACCCATCATTAATAGCCCATGATCCTATAAGACTTTGATTAAATGGTTGCAAAAAATTTGTTTTAATTAAATTTTAAGTTATAAATCATTTAATTAATTAGAAATATTTTATTATCAATTTTTGTTTAAACAAACTATTTTATATTTTAAAGAGAATATGACTTAGTTTATTAGGCTTGAGTTAATCCTACTTGATTAATTCTAAGCCTAAACTTTAGCTTTTAGCTTTCTTTGATATTTCTTGCCTCATTCGTATGTACGACCTACTTAGAAATCCCTTAGAAATATCTAACTTGGTCGTAAACGATTTAATACTTAAATAAGTTTTAAGTATGAGTAATTTATGCTAACACTTAGTTAGATCCTTGACTTTTCAAGCTTTGTGTTTGAAATAGTTGAAAGCTTTAGTGTTATCTCATAGTATGTTGTTTAATTAAATCCCTAAATGATAAGCACAAAATATGTTAAACCTTTGTTTGGCCAGTAAAAGTTGATGATTTAATCTTTATCATTAAAGATTTTCAACTTGTCACCCTTAGTTAAATCTAGTTTAACTCCTTATTAAGAAACCCTAGCAATCCCATGCATGCACCCACTCCACGCATGCACACACACATACTACTTATCCCATGCTCATGAGTTATGCCGTAAGATCATCCCATTCAAATGGCCTTGGGCCGAATGTGGTCTACCCACGAATGAGGTGGTACTGAAACAGTTGGCCCGAACCAGGGGAAAAAGCGAATGAGCTAGGGTCTAGGCCGAATGAGTATGGTGTCGAATAACCAAGGCCCGATCGAATGGCAGGTGACCGAATGGGTGGATGGAGTCTTAGCCGAATCAACATGGCCGAATAGGGTTTAGCCGAATGAGCATGTGGCGAATGAAGGATGAACCGATCGAATGGCAGGTGACCGAAGGAAGGAGTGCCGATCGAATGGAGGGCTGGCCATTCGTCCGAAAGGAGTCATGCGGCCCAAGTGGCCATTCGGCCTACCTGCAGCCTATTCATTCGGCTGTTCGAAGCCCTTGGGGTCGCAGCCACCTAGATCGAGGAAATGACTACCCAAATCCTATTCCACTTGTTCCTACACACTCTAGAAGGGTGTTATGGTGTTTTCCCTAAGGTATTTTGGCTTGAAACCGGCTAAGGAATGGGCCGATCAAAAGGGTTTCAAAACCCTAAAATCGCAACAAAGATGGGTTGTTTACCTCGGATTTGCTGGACAAAAACACAGATTCTTTGTACTTTCGTGTAGAGGGGCTCAAGATCTTTGTTTAGGCTCAAAAATGGCTCGATTTCATCAAGAAATGGATGAGATATTGATGATTGAAGATCAAACTTTCTAAAGAGAGAAAGTTCCGGAAATTTGAATGTAGAGAGAGAAAGTGAAGAGAGAAATGAGGTAGATGAACTCATTTAGGGTATTTATACCCCGAGTGAGTTCGGGTTTGTTTCGGTTGTTCGGTTCGCGTTTTCGTTACGTTTCCGGAACGTAACGCGCGTGTTTACGGGTTTTAAATAAAAATAGTTTCTTTTAATTATTTTGATGAGTTTCAAAATTGTAAAACATTTAAAATGTTTTATTTTCTTAGTTTATAATCATTCGTGTCGTTTTCATTTTCGTTTCGTCAGAACGCGTCGCCATTGCGCGTATTCGTTCGAATCGTCACCCGCACAAACAAGACGACGGTTTTGCTTTCTGACTTTTGTTTTCTACTTTCCAGTCATTATTTCAGAATGTTAAGCTTTCAGATTTATTCGTACAGGTCGTCACCTCTACGAATATTTCGTCGGTTTATCATTCTGTAATAACAACCTTTATAGTTGTGTTTCGTTTAAACCTCGCATACGTTTACACATAATAGCATATCACTAAGCATTTGTATCACCGTTCAGTGTTGTCTGTTAGGTTTCTGACTGTTAAACTGTTAAGTTTAAATCAGATTATCGAGACAATAGCATAATAGTTTACTGTTAAGCATTACATAGTTAATAGCATATCAATAGTTTGCATAGTTTGTACCTGAGTTACCGTGCGCTTACTGTTCAGATCACTGTTCCGGCACGTGTCCGGCACTGATGTTACAGCTCAGAATCTAGAGGGTCATCCATATGTTAGAAGATTCACTCAGGAGGAAGAAGATTTGGTTGAAAATCTGACCGAGCGACACATGGATCCTCATAACATACTTTTAAGCGTAAAGAAACATAACCCTGCAAATGTATCCGTCCCTAGGGATGTATACAATTTACAGCAGAAGTTAAAAAACAAGAAGAAATTCGGTGATACTCCGATGCAGGTATTGGAAAACGTGCTTCACAGTCAGCGGTACGTTTACTATACCCGGGAGGATCCTTAAACAAACGTCGTGGAAGACATTTTCTTCTGTCATCCAAAATCGTATCGCTGGTGGCGTGCATTTCCGCACGTACTGATGATGGACGCGACGTACAAAATGAACCAGTACAGGCTTCCATTTATTCAAATTGTTGGCGTGACTTCCACACACCAGACATTTAGTATTGCTCACGCGTTCGTAAGCAAAGAGCGTGAGGAAAACGACGTCTGGGTCTTGGAAATGGCTAAGAGTATGTTGAATAAATGTATGGAGCCACGTGTGATCATAACAGATCGAGACCTTGCTGTTATGAGTGCGTGCCGTAAGGTGTTTTCAGAAGCTGCAAAATATCTCTGCAGATGGCATATAGACGAAAATATTTCCAAACACTGCAAGGCAAGCTTTTCGGATGCAGACTGAAAGAAACTCAAAGGTCGATTGGCGAATTTGTGTAACTCTCCGACAACAGAGTTATATGACTACAACTACAACCGTCTGTACGAAAGACTTATCAAAGACAACAAAAAAAGTAAGCATCATATACCATCATTATCATCATCATATCATCATTGGTTTTTGTTTCATTTCAGGGGTTCTGGAGTATCTGACGCACACCTGGTTAAACAGTTACAGAGATATGTTTGTAACAGCATGGACCAATAGAACGCGCAACTTTGGTCAACGTACAACAAACCGGGTGGAAAGTCAGCACTCGAACCTAAAACGATTCCTCAGATCAACAAACAGCACGCTTGCGTCGCTTGTCGGTTTCGTAAATGAAATCGTGCAAGCACAGGAGGTAAAAATGAAACACGATTTTGAAACGAGCTTGATTAAAACTATGGGTCATCATAAACTACCAATATTTGATAACCTTCGAGGAAAGGTGTTCCATAAAGCTCTTGATTTGTTGGTCGAGGAAAAATACAAAATAAGAGTCATGCGCAACAAAAATATGACGTGTGGCCATAAGCTTTGGACGAGTTGTGGGTTGCCGTGCGCTTGTAATATATCAAAATATTACAACACAGGTTCGTAATATTAAATGTAAATCTTAGATGTTTCGCACGTAGTTACTGTTATATTAATTCTAATTACAAATTATGCAGATAAGAAGATACCGCTCTCATATATAGATATTTTTTGGACAAAACTTAACACAGCTAATCCAACACTGTTAGAAGAAGAAGAAATAGATGTTATAGGACAAATGAGTTTGGTTACAGAAGAAATAAATTCCAAACCTCCTGAAATAAAAAATAGTCTAATAAAGAAGGTCTTGGCGCAGGTATTTCCAAATAAAAGCGACAAAAAGACGCCTTCAGTTCAAAAAGATACACGTGGTCGTCCAACTTTAAATGCACAGAAACAAAAGAGCAAGACGTTGTTAA
This sequence comes from Mikania micrantha, assembly GCA_009363875.1. Lineage (NCBI taxonomy): Eukaryota > Viridiplantae > Streptophyta > Magnoliopsida > Asterales > Asteraceae > Mikania > Mikania micrantha. The sequence goes on from SZYD01001869.1 coordinate 57,806, forward strand.
AGATAATTTAGCGTCCCAAGAAAGTACATTTGAACCTTCGAGGCATAGTTCGTTTACAGCTGTGACCGAGAAAAGTCAGAAATCCGTATTTCGGCGCAGTCGTTCAGCATCGGTATCAAAAGCAATGCCACCATCGGACTCGCTAAGTCAAAACGAACACCGTTTTCCACGTAACATGAAGCTAGAAGGATTAAACAATGTTTATCGCTTCGGTCGTCACATCCTTCCTTTGCTTCAACCTTACGTGATAAACATACAAGATGTTGAGCCAGATGGTAACTGTGGTTTTCGTTCTGTAGCCGTGGGTTTAGGATTTGATGAAAGTCATTGGGCATTTATTCGACAACAACTCTTGCACGAATTGGATTTCAACGCAGATCTGTACAGATATGTGTTTAACTCCTACGACCCAGGATCTTATGATGTACTACGCAACACAATAAATTGGCAACAGATTGCACCTGCTTCTGCTGAACATTGGATGTTCATGCCTCACACAGGTTTAGTAATTGCTCAAAGATTTGGCATAATCGTTCACTTTTTCAGCGGTCGAGGTCCTCAAACCATCTTTCCTTTGTGGACATCTGCTAATAGTTTGCCGCGACGTAACGTCGTATCAGTAGTTCATCCTAGCGTCCATTTCATTAATGTTACCTTACAAGGATATTATCCAATGCCAACGGTAAATCCTATTTGGAAACGTTACCGAAATGATGCCACATCCGACTGGGAGTTCGTATATCATGACAGGCTGTAAGAATATCAAAGATTTATAGATGAAAATAAGTTGGTCGACTACATAGACGTGTAAATGTAAAAAACAAATTCTTGGTTGAAATGTAATAGAAATGAAATTTTTTTGAATTAAAAAAAAAAGTTAGAACAGTATGGCCCGTACTGCCCAGTACGGCCCGTACTGCCCAGTACGGCCCGTACTGCCCAGTACGGCCCGTACAGTTATATATTAAATTCAAACTTCAGACGTCATTTTCAGTTTTTTCACACACATACACCCAAACTCTCTCGTTTTGGTCTATACACCCCGTCTTGGAGCTTCAAACTTTCGAGAATATATGTTTCTGAATAAATATGTAAAGCCACAAATTATAATACAATCAAGAATATATGTTTTTGCCTCAAGAATATATGTTTCTGATTACACATGCGTAATCATTCATTACAAGAACATTTAACTATGAACACACGAACATAATCAAACTAGTTGAAAAATTGAATGTCAAAACGACTTAAAAAAGGATAAGATGACATATTACACACGTTGATTAATATTATATCTTTAATCAGGATGGAATAAGTGATGTGTTGATATATTTTGTGGGCAAGGATTTGGGGCAAAACTTTATAAAATGGTGGGACTATACTTACAAGGATCTTGTTGGATTTCTATTTTTTTTATCAGTAATCATCTAGATTCTCTGGGTTATTATTTGGATATGCAATTAAAATCTCTTGATTACATAATCGTTCGTTATATTAACATTTCCATAACACGTAAACTAATTTTTCGTAACATTCTATTACAACATACAATACTACTAATAATTTAAAATAAAATTCCTTTTAAACATACAATATACGGTCTAAATACGTTTTGATTACATATATGTAATCATTAAAGAACAACATTAAAACCCACATACATACAATATACAGTTAAAAACATTTTGATTATATATATTTAATCATTAAAGAATAAAATTAAAACCCCATAACTATACATTCTAAATGCAAAAAAAACAAGAATTTATTCAAGAATCTCAGTACACCTACGATTATTCAATGTAGTTGAAAAAAAATAAAAGAAACCCTATAATAACAGCTTTAATCTTAGTAATAATCTTACCTGATGAAAAGCAAAGTTGATAATTTCAATAATCAACTCCGATTAATATTTGTATTCGGAAGAAATTTTTTTTTTTTTTTGTTACCTGATGAAGTTCGTTGTTGATAATGACTCATTTTTATCTTCAACAACACATGCAATACTCTTCCATCGCAGTCCTATTCACCTGCACTCCTGTCCTCCATCGCAATCACTCCTCCCTCGCAATCATGTTTGAATTCTTCCTCGCAATCACTCCTCCCTCGCAATCAATTTTCGGTTTTGACGGAAGTTACCAAAATGTCGGACAACATCACAATAATTAGGTCAATTAATCAAAAATGTTTCTAAAAATGAGTTTTAACACATTACCAATAATACCCTTTTCATTTATTTTAATTTTTTAAAACTAATCTTATTTACAATGATGCCATTATTAATTCTAGCCATTGATTTGTCAAATTAATGGTTAGATCAAGGTTTTCTTGGTTTTCTCAATTATCATAGTTTTCTTAGGAACCTCCTCCTATATATATATTTATATATATATATATATTTGTTTGTTTTTATTGAGTTAAATATATATTTACTTTTTAAATATTAAAAAATATATATGTAAAAGTGGTATCAAAGTATATTTAACTCAAACTATATTTGTACAAAAAGAAATTAATTATTTAAGAAAAACAGAAAATGAGAAGGTATTAGTGTTAGGAATGCATACATACTTTTTCATAAATTCGGTATCAATATTTTTGGTATTGGTAGTGATACGATATCAATACCATTTAAAGATAACAATTTTGCAACAAATACCGTTAATTCGTTACTCACATTTTCAAATATTTAATTATGGGTTGTGTTATTCACACACCCACCCCACACCTTCTATACGTCTCGTATATGTCTATACTAGGTGTATAGGGAGGCAATCATTGGGTGTCAGAAATTATCAGTGTCAATGATTGGGGACCTATACGAGGCGTATAGACCTATAAGCGTCGTATAGGTCATATACGCGGCTCTATACGTGACCAATCATTTGGTGTCAGTGCCAACGATTGGGGACATATACGTGTAGTATAGACCTATACGTGGGGCTATACACCACGTATAGATCTATACGAGGCGTATAGAGTCGGTGGGGGTGTTGAATTAAAAAAAGTTGGGTGTGTGAATAACCAATCCCTAGATTATTCATTGTTGATTGATATTTCCAATAGTACCAATATTGATGGGTTCAGACGTTCAGTACCAATATATCCTTAGTATAACATGCTTTGAAAATTTTAGGGGTTTCTTTAGCAAATATCAAAACTCAAAGGAGTCCGGATGATTCAGTCGGTAGAAGTAATCTTGTAATCGAAAGAATTTAAATAGATACAACGAAGAATCGAATCGAATGACGTTTGTGCGTGTGATCTGTTGTTGCCACCGTGAATGATGAGCAATTCAGGCACCGGAGTCGAACAAACGGTACGAATAACCCTCAGGATGATTGGTCCTTCTCGGCCATCTTCAATGGATGTTCATTCTCCGATCAAAGTATGAATCTCTTGTCTACTTATTTCATATGCTTATTGTTGATTTTATGTCACTAACTACAATCGAGCAATCTATGGTAATTTATGTCAATTATGTTTTCTTGATACCATGATTTTGATTCTGAACAGTAGGAAATTGTTTGTAGTGATGATGCATGAGAATATGTTTGATATAATTTCTTCCAGGATTCAACTTTGAATTGCTATTTTTAGCGAATTTTTTATGACAGTGATAACCTAGTCGGATTGGCTTGTATGACGGCAATTTGAACCTAAGATTTTGGTGCTGAAAATCAATTTTGAGGCTAATTTGAGATGAGAATTTTAGATGATAGATTAAATAAATTAAAGAGAGCCCTAGAAAAGGGAATACCTGTTATCCTTCCCAAATCATAGAGATAAACAAAACTTTAACCAACATACTGTACATCTCAAACTCAAATCCCCTATTTATTGTTTTGATATTTAAGTAAAAACTACACCATTCATATGGTTTAATATCCACTCATCCTAAATAAGGACCTTGCAATAACAAAACTTTAATATGGTTGAGCTTCTCTTGCATTTATTATACCCTAGACTTATTTTTGAATTACCAACATAGCCAATACTTCATCCTTTTATCTTATCAATGACCAAGAATCTGGTCAGATTGATTTTTTTACTGTACTGTGCTTTTGACTCCAATATATTATCACCTTTTAATATCTAATGAGCTACTTGAGTTTAAGGAGAATGATTGGCACTTGATTTATGTCTAGACTGAATCAAATCTGGCTTTTTCGCGATGCTTATAATCTCTAGCAGAACTGTTACTTTTACAATTTTGCATACTCATGATCACATCATAAATCATAAGGGCATGAACATTAGTACCATTTTAGGGTATCCCCTAAATGACATTTTTTTAAGTGAAGTTAATGCCAATTCATATGATCATCCCAAAAAATATTTCATACGAAAGCAGAAGGATTCCGATAACAAGTAACACCTCTATGCCACACAACCCACACATAAGGCTTCTTAGTAAACCACAAATCTCGATTGCTTTTGTATGAGCATTGAATATTCTGTCTTATAGATCAAGGTTTTTAAAGGAACTGGAACAACATATATTTTGTTGATTGGGTTGCGTTCTTTTACTTCTAAATTTACAAAGCAATTAAGAATTTGCGTAATCATGTTGGTCTTGACACAGTGGTAGATGTTCAATTGTCAAACTGCCTATGCTGAGTGATGATTGTTGGGCAAACTCTTTTGAGTAGGATTATTTGAGTTTTATTGTTTGAGAACCAGGTATTTTATTTTTCATCAAAGTTGCAATCATATTTTTAGAAATCGCTAAACGCTAGTCGAGCGGTGAGGTAGGGTGTGTCTTCATCCCCCCCTCCCACCCCACCCCACCCCGCCCAAGACCTCGCTCAAAGTAGGATTTTAACAGGGTATGTTTTGTTGTTGTTTGTTTGTGTGTGTGTGTGTGTGTCAATTAAAAACTAATACCAGTTGAAAACTAAAAGAACCATTTATAACCACATATTTAAAGGACATAAAAGTAACTTTCTTATACTTAGTATAGAGGGAAATTCCCTTTAAACCTCTTATATCATGTGATTATAAATATTTTTTTTTTTTGCTTATCTACAATTTGTTGGTTCTCATTTAAATGCATCTCTCTCTCTCTCTCTCTCTCTATATATATATATATATATACACTCTTATGAAATGTCTTGATGTTGCATCGGCCAAATGTGCATAGGTGCGTGATTTGAGAAATCTGATTGCTAGAAATGGTCATATGCCACTGGAAAATTTAAAACTTGTATTGCAAGGAAATGTGTTACATGACAGCAAATATGGAGATGATGTATATGTTCATTTCAACAATGGAGGTATAAATTTTCTCTCTTTGGTAGCTTATTGCATGTACATACATAAGTAACATAAGTTTCTGAAGACCAAGGGTTTGCCTTTTTCATATAGTTACGAAAAGCAAAGTGACAAGATTGAGGGAAATTTATTGTCGTCTAGAGCATCTAATCCCCTTGCATATATGGCCATGAACATATTTTTTAAACAAATAATAGGTTAAAGTTACGAGGAAAGAACCATTTCATCACTCAATTTGTTAAAATCAACTATCAAAGATTCAAATCTTGCAGATACGGCCTTAATAAGACTTTTACAACACTGATGTAAATGGATCATGCTATAAGGGTCACAAGGGACATAATGTCTAGTTTCAAGTTGTGAATTTTTTACCTTTTTATTGGGTTGTTATTGCTGCAATTATAAAGATTCTTATGCTTGTTGGAGAGTTGTCTTATATTTTATAGACACGCTTATAGTTGCTGTTAAACCAAAACCTCCGGCTAAACACATTCAGAATGATGTTGAGGACGATGAAGAAGAGCTGGTAAGAATTGATTTTTTTTTAAAATTTATTTTACAGCATTCTGTGAATTGGCAATGAATTTTCCCCAAAATTGTAGAATTTTATGGTCCCAGAATTAAACAGTAGATGGAAGAGACGGCTTTATATTATTCTACATGACAAGATGAAGATACCCAGTAAGCTTGTGGTATAATGAAAATCCAGGTTTATAACTCACAAATTTACGATATTAATCGCTTTTATAAATGCTGACCAGATGTGCTTCTGATGGCAATATTCTCTCTCAGCCTAAAGGGATGGGCTGCAATTATCATGTGGTTTGTCTTGGCACCGATTGCACACAAATGGGATGTAGGACCTTTATATGTAAGTTTCACAAATTTTGCAACTTTTAATACATTTTCTTTCTGTTAAGTACTTACTGAGCCAGTGACTTCAATACAAATGAATATTTTACTACATTAAAATTCCAATAGGTTTTATGCATTCATTGACAGTACACATGGTGTTTGCTTTTTTGGTAGCCAAATATTTCGGTTTTACCCATTTGACATGTTAGATATAAAACATAACCTTAACTGACCCACTCATGGTTTACACACGTATGATATATGTAGATACTCGGAACTGGGTTTGCCATCATATTTTTAAATCTTGGAAAACGTGAGCAAGGTGATATGAGGTACATGTCATATAACATGAGCGATGATCACTTAACAACATGAACCCATTCGTAACTAAATGGTTGTGGCATTTGCAGTGCTTATTCCATCTTTAATGAAGATTTCAGAGAACTCCCCGGGACATTTAATGCAGAAAGAGTTGATAGAGACATGCGAGCAGGTCAGTTTTGAGTTGCAGATTGTGCCAAAAAACTCTTGACTGAATTTTCTTGTATCATACCTACCATAACTTATGTACAAAAAATAGCTCAGAACTATGAACCTTGAGAACTATATCTTTGGTAAACCTAGCCTATTCCATAAAATATGGGTTGGTCTTGGTAAAATCTACAAGTTATCTGGATTGGTTTGGTTCATGGCCAGGTTAGATAATGGGTCCAATGGGTTGTAGTTTTATAGTTTCAAGAATAGCCTTTTAAATTGTGTGAATCACTTTCAGACCAATTTTGGTGTTACATTTTATTCACATGATTTCAAACCGTGGTTTATCTCTTTAACCTGCTTCCCAAGGCTATTTCTTTATTTTGGAGGTAAATCGATTTTTTAGTGTTGGGGTAAAATTTCTTCTTGTTTTTATCTTCGTAATTATTGTAGTTTTCTCCCTCTTGATAATTTATACCTTGTTGTGTTTCAAACTTGAGAATTTTTATTTACATTCGAAAGAGGGTCCCGATTTTAATCTTTGTTTTGGGCTACTAAAAGCTTGAGACGGCCCTGCTGCTGCCCACCACCAATCTTCAATCACAAAGTTCATATGTTACCCTTGGCTCCATCCCTACTCCATGTCTAAACTCTATCGCGCTTATCTCTTCTTGGGTATTCATCATCCAAAGCCTGCCTACAAGTACTATCTATGATCTTACCTCTCAAACTTTTTCACTCTTGACATGTTCAATTTATAGAAGATCAATTTCCTTACAATCACATGAATGCCTTGATGATCTTTTTACCCACAGTGGATGATTTTATCAACCCTAGCTTTAACCCATGCTTCTTACTCATTACACGCTTCTGCCACCACTCATATCATCCATCCCACATAGATCTTCAACCACCATCCTTGCATCTCCCTCATGATCCCCTAACTCACAATCCCATACACCTTCCAATCTCCCCCCGCCAGTCACTCCCAATTCACCCATTAGCTCTACCCCCTCCTATAATGATGACTCGCTTTCTCCGTCCCAGCATTCCCATCCTTACCATCACCTAACCCAATTCATCACCAACATTATATCTTTTGATTGTTGCCTTAAGGTTTTGTGACAAAGTGATAGTTGTAAACGCATGTACGGAATCCCTACGTGGTAAACAGGTGATAGTCTGTTAACCAATCTTGTTGCCATGAAAGTCCACATTTCTAACACCGTCTATTTCTTCTGTCTGAAATATACATTTATAAAAATACTAAAATATTCTTATTTTAAATAAATATAAAATTCATTAAACCTAAATCTATCACCCCCATCATTTTAAGGGGTTAAAATGTTTCTAAAACAGATTAGTATTTATAGAATTTTTTTTTCTTAATTTAAATACGTTGCAACAACTAGATTAAAGCATTCAAATTGAATTCTGAAGGCACAATGGCTCGACTCAAACGTGCCTATACATTGATCACGTCAGGTGTGTCATGAAAGCCAGGGCATGACCGGACACGACAAGCCCTCCGATAACATCCGTTACACATATCATATTGATACATTATTAAATATTAAATTACTTTCAAATAATTAAAAGAGAATAGTAGCTACTCGGCAGTGTAATTAGAAGGCAAACCGCTAATATGCATTTTAGATGTGTCTTGAACAACATTGACCATCTCATGATGATCATCACCAACTTCAAACTCCTTAAAGCAAGCAACCCTCCCAAGCTCTTCAACTTCAATAATGACTAGGTCAAGTTTCGCCACCACCTCCACCAGCAACGACGCAAACGCCGCTAACGGCAACGCCTCCGAGAATTCGAGGCTCGTGATCGCCATCTTGCTCAATGTCGGTCTCAACGACCGCCTCTCGGCCTCTATCGATACGCGATTTGATCGCCATCCTGACATCAATGCTGATGCTTCTGTTTTCACACTTGATAAATTATGCTTTTCGGGCTTTGTTGCTGCCATCATGTTGGCTGGGATAGAGCCGAGAAAGAGGCGCGGTTGGGACTTGAGGGCGGTGTCGAGGTCTTGTAGGGCTTGGTGGAGGTGATCTGACAGGATTTCTGGTGAGCACTGGCGATGGTTTCGTATGCTATTGGCTAGTTCCAATAGGGCTTTGGATACTTCGGTTGCTAGGCGACTGCATGGGTCTTTGAACAGCAATCGAACCGATTTTGGAGTCTGTAAAATTAAACTAAATTAAATTACATTACATTAAATTAAATGCACAAATTGGATAAAAAATTATGTTTTGCATAAACTTTTAAATTAAATCTGGGTTCTTTATTTATAATTTTAAAACTAAAACTAAATATGCGGTGTAGATTAAAATTGGATAAAAAATTATGTTTTGAATAAACAGAATAATTTTAATGTTGTTTAATTTGACCATATATTTATTTTCAAGATTTTAAATATATAACTGAAAAGTGAGAATATACTGGTTAAGGTTGTTGTTGTTTATACAGGATTTAAGAATTTTTGATATAAGATTAAGCTATCTTTCTAAATATATAATATGTTGGTTACAAACTTACAATATAAGGACAGAGAAATTAAAAGTGATAAAAAACATAATATAATTAGGAGATGGATAAAATAAGAAGAGATTTTTGTCTAATAAGAGTACGAACTAATATTAGTTTAACATGTAACATGATAAAAAAAAATTAAGGATAATTTAAGGTATAACTTATTATTTTTTGTACTATATTTTTATTTTTTGTGCTAGATTGCCTTATGTATTTTTTATACAATATTTGTTTGTACTTGATTTTTGTTTTTTTGTACTGTATTTCATTGAAGCTGGATTTTTTATTTTTTTAATTTATTTTTTGTTTTGTTTTGTTTTTCGTATTAGATTTTTGTTTTATGTTTTTATCATGTTACATATAAAATTACTATCAGTTCTTACCATTGTTAGCAAAAAAAACATTCTTATTAAATACAACCCATCTATTTATACTAATAAATCAAAATAAAATGTGACACATGTCACTTTCCTGAACTATCCTTATAAAAATTTTTCCGTCTCTCCTATTAAATAAACCCATATTCAATAATAATAATATTAAATATTAAATATTAAATATACTTTTATACATCTTAAAATTAAAAAAGGTTTTTAAAGCATTAAAAAATATATTAATTTTAAAAGAGTACGTTTTTTAGAACCCAAATTATTATAAAATATAAAATATTCAATAATTGTTTTTCATGTTTAAATAAATAATATTATTATTTTATTACTTATGTATTAAACTATATAAATTATTAATCATATTATTATTGACTATGTATTATTATTTTTATTTAACCCGTGTAGTACACAGGGTATTGAACTAGTTACTTATATAATAATATTAAAACCTGAATTTCAGTTTGTAAACATCCATGAAGAGCAACAACCGTATATCCAAAATGGCGAAGAACAGCTCCTAACTTAACATACTGTTGCAACGGGAATGGATTACAGTGCCACGTGTGTCGTGGTTCCCAACTCGCATGTAACGCCTAATAATCAAATCCAATCATTAATATAATAATTTTTTGTCACTAATTATAACAAAGATTGTTGAAACCACATAATTAAAATTAAAGTCGTGTGTACCAGTGTTTCGTCTATTGATTTAGAGTCCAAAACAGCCTTGTAATTCTCATAAATCGGATCTTCCATTGATTCATTTTTCCCCACACCTTGTTCCCTGTCACTAAAGTACTCGTCCACACAAGCTGCATGAAAATGTTTGTCAACTAGCGACCAAATTCAACTAGTTTTATACCCGTCTGGTGGCCGGGTATAATGGTATAATCGAATCAATTTAGTCAATTCATTCTACAAAAAATAATAATTGTTTTACTGGGATAAATGTGACAGTGGGGAAGTGGGGATCAACTGTTTTTATAACTACTTTCTAAATTGAATTTACACGGCTGAGATTTATTCTCAGTCCTTTTAAACGGCCCAGATCTTCTCTCAAGGTAGTTGAATTGACTGGAAACCATATATATACAATTCTGTAACTTTCAATTAAATAAAACATACTTCGTCGTAAAATCGAGTATGGCTCAACTATAAAATAAAAACTATGCCATGTCGTAAAAGCGAGTGTCAATAAATCAAAAAACGCGCACAACAAAACACAAAAGTAAAAAAAATAACAAACCTAAAGTATATTCCATCATAAAATCGAGCGTAAATCCGTCGTAAATTATAAAAACATAGCATTTTTATAAAAGTGAGATCAAAAAAATATATATAAAAAATACAAAAGCTAAAAGCGAAAAATAAAAAAATTCAAGCACTATTCGTTAGATATTTGTTTTTAATATATATGTAACTAGGTCAATACCCCGTATATTACACGAGTTAAATAAAAAAAATAATAAATAGTCAATAATAATATGATTAATAGTTCATATAGTTTAATATATAAGTAATAAAATAATAATATTATTTATTTAAACACTAACTTTATTAAAGTTTGTTTTTTGAATATTTTGTTTTGAAAAACAATTATTGAATATTTTATATTTCATAATAATTTGGATTTTAAAAAAGAATATACTCTTTTAAAATTAATATATTTTTAAACATGTTAAAAACCATTTTTAATTTAAAAATGTATAAAAGTATATTTATTACTAGTTTATTGACCCCGTGTATTACACGGGCTGATTTATAAAATTATATTAAATAATACAAATTAACAATTAAGATATAAAAATTGTAAAATGATTTTTTATAATAACCTTTTGTTTTTTAATTTGCAGAATAACGTTAACTAAAAATAAAATATTAATCGCAGAATGATAATAGATTCAATAATTATACAAATTTGAAACCAATCATAAAATATAATTATCATCATTATTCTTTTTTTATTAAAATTTAAAATTTTTCTATTGATTATCTTTATAATTTAATTTGAAACTTTTTGAATTTCAAAATTATTAATCCAAATTGGAAAGTTTGATATGATTCAATTTTCAATAATATTAAAAGAAAATTAATATCATCTTTTTAAATTAGAAAGTTTGACTTGAGTACATTTATTAAATTTAATTTATTTTTAAAATATTAAAGATTAATATAATGGTGACATGTGGCATCAATTGCAATTTGTCCAATCATTTAATGACACGTGGCATCTAGTTTAACCATAAATTGACAAGTGGCGAAGTGTTATTCTTTTATTATATAGTATAGATTAGTTCCAACAATATTATTAAATATGCGTACATGCATCCATAAATGATGCTTTTTATATATGTTAATGATTTTTGGTTGTTAATTTATATAGATTAATGGTGTTTTTAGGTAAGTAATAAGTTCCTGGCCAAACCTTATGGGGTGTCAAAAGGTACGACTATTAAGAGCACGATTTAATTTTTGAAAGGCTTGAAATATCGAATTTTATATTTTATATTAAAAATTATTTTTGAACAAAACATAATTTTGATATGTAAAAAATATCATTTTGCTGAGTAAAATACATCATTTTGCTACAATAATTTTGTTTTATTATATTTATTAATTTATTTTTATCTCAATTTTCATCGATTTATTAACTTTTTAGATATACAGAGACCCATTTTATTACTCTCACATATTACTCAAAATCTTGAAGACGACCCTGGGTAAGTTATGTAATGTAACCTCTCTTAACTTGGGACGACTTTCAGTATTTATGTTCTCTAATGTATCAATAATTAGTTAAACTACTGATTTACAAAAACATACATGAAAAGATTCAAAAACTAACCTTGAATAGACTTAGCCAAGCCTTCGAGTTTGGAAGCTGAAAAATTATGAAGATCTTGACCAGACCAAATGGGGAAAATGAAAAGGCTCATGAGAATGCAAATTCCGCAACCAATGGCCATGGTGTAGAGACGCTCACTAGCCATCTTGAGCACATTTTCGACTCGATAGCTTGATATGGTGATCAGATTGAACGTCAGTAGGAATATAACAACACCATAATCATAGTTTTTCTTCACATTTGGAATAAACCTCAGGTACGTACTTATGGCACCTGCAAGTTTTTTAATATATTTTTTATTAGGAAAAAAACTGATTTTCCTTCTTTCGATATATATTGGCTAGGGATCATATAATAAACTACTTTTATGACGAAAACCCAAATAACTCCGACAAAATCATTCCTAAGCTTTGGGTTGTTTTTTTCATTACATGTATTATACATGTACAAGACTATGCTATTTTATTTGTTTATACAAATTTTTTTTCCGTTTAAGATCTTATATCAATATAAGTTGCCATCACATTAAATAAATGTTGGCAGTTTAATGTAAACTTACACTTTTATAAATCTAAAAGCTTGTGAATTAGATAGTACACATAAAAAAATATAGTTTTATATATTTTATAATAAATGTCAAGAAAAAAACCCCCCAAGATTTGGGTTGATTTTAGCGGAGTTATTTAGGTTTCGCAATATGTATGTATGTATGTATGTATGTATATTAGTGTCTAAATTAAATCATTTGAATAAAACAATAACTTATTAAGTATGATATAATACTTAATTTAAAAGTTAAGTACAAAAGATGTGAGGAATACTTATTTATTTTTTTAATATAGAAGAATCTTTAAGACATTTTGTACCATTTTAAAATAACAGATTTAATATGATGGTTACATAACTTGCATGTGTCACAATTTAATATATTTTAATCTATCTAATTTTTTAGTCAAAGTTTACTCATCTTTTTTTATGGATTCATAACTTTTTTATATAATGTAATTTTGTTATAAAAATTGCGTCATTAAATTTGTCTTATTTTTCTCTATAATTATATTATAGTCTTGACTAATTTTGTTTTCAGTTGTCCATATTTACATCAATGTAATCAGCATAAACATAACACATTATTTTGAATTTTTTTAAAAAAACAATATATTAAATTACTGTAATTAAATAAATTATATAAGACGAGTCTAACACGTCTCTATAATTAAATAAATGATACAATATAACCCACACTTTACTTCACAACAATACAAACCAAAATTCATTACAAATGGAAGACAAACGTAATTTTTAGATAATTTTGAACTTACAATTTAGGGTTGTATCAATGTAAGAAGCATCAAAATAACACATTATTTTGAATTATTTTCTAATAATAGTAAATTACATCATCGTAATTAATTAATAAATGAAATAAGGTGAGCCTAACACGATTGTTCAACGGTTTCGTTAACGATTTTTTCCTTTTTAAACTTTTTCCCTATCCGAAAACCGAACCAAACAAAATTCGGGAAGTGTTATCCGAATCGAATACAATCTTGTTTGGTCTTGGTTATAACAAACAATCAAATTAATCGATTAAAAACCAAAAAAACCGATTACAGTCCGAATAAACCGACCTGAATAAATCAAATTCAACCTTATATATTATTAATAAAAATTAAAAAATTATATTTAAATTCAGTTTAACCGATTAATCGAAGTAATTGAATTCAAAAAAAATTGAAACCGAAAACCGAATTCATAATTTGGAAACGGCTAGGGAAACAAAGCGAAAATCAAAAATAAGGCAGGTATAATACATTGATGTGTATACAAATATCTGAAAAAACAATCAAAAAACTAGTCAAGATTATAACAGAATTAAATAAAAAAAAATAAGACAACACAATTTTTATAAAAAAAAGTAATACAATATAAAAAGTTATGAATGTATAAGAAAAGAAGGTAAATTTTAAATAAAAAATTAGATTGATTAAAATATATTAGATGATGACACATGTCACCACCATAATAAATATAACATTTTGATATAGTATAAAATGTCTTCAATGACCTTTTATATATTAAAAATGAACAAGAACAGTGTCACAATCTTATATACTTAGACTTTTAAATTAACAATTAGATTATAGTTAATAAGCTAATTGTTGTATCCAAAGATTTTCATATCATCTGTGTGTATATAAATATCTTTGGTTATTAATTAATTACGTACCGATGAAAAAAACAGAAGCTCCTATGAAAATGGCGTATAAAACTTTCCCACTTTCTCTAGCAATGAATTGGAACAAGAACGCCAATGATCCTGCCAATAACGTCCCTAGACCTCGATTCAATCCTTTACATAAAGTAGCCCCTGTCAATTATGAGTTTGAGAATTAGTATACCACAACCACAACCACAACCTTACCCAGTATATTCCTACTTTTCAGTGGGGTCTGGGGGGAATGATAGATACAAACCTTACCCCTATCCCAATTGGGATAGTGGGATAGAGAGACTGCTCCGAAAGAGTCTCCGGCTCAAAGTTATCGTTTGAAGTTGACCATACAAACAAACACACAAATGTATTCAGGTGTACGTGACCCGATAGCGTGCAAACTGCAAGACAATTTTTTTATTTTTTATTTTTCGTTTGGAATCATTAATTAACATTCTTTTATACATATATGTTTAAATTCATTTAACTTTGGTTTAAAATCGAGTTAATTTGGTTTGAACTTAAAAATTGTCCGTTAAAAATCTAAAATTGTTATATTAATGAATCTTTAATACATATAAATTATATGGTCCTCAAGATTTGGTCTAGTGGTAAAAAACCCACACTTCTTATTGGAGGTTGTGGGTTCAATTCTCATTATTGTCAAAATTTTGTGAAACAAGGCAATGGCGCGCGACCCGGGTTATCACCCGGCTTTGTGTCGGAGCCAAAAGGGTTTTACGTGGCAAGGTTAAAGCTTCCTGCTTTGTTTTTCCCTGGAACGGTTGGTTGACGAGTATTCGACTCCAACCAACTTAGCCTGTCAGGAGGGTTGGGTGGAGCCTCTTTAATGCCACTGAAAATGCACCGCTACAATTGTAGCATGAGTGTAAGGCTGATGTTTCGATACTCAGTCACTGTACTTTGAGGCAACGGTCTTGCCGTTTCATGAACCGCCGTTCTAAAAAAACATATATATTCTACGACTCTTTTTTACATCTAAAATCTCATAAAAGAAGTCTATAGATATACTAAGGTGAGTCATGTCAGTTGAGTTTAACATAGTGATCGAAAACATAAGCTACTTTTACCTGCTGTGAACTCGAGCACCACGACAACGGTCATGACAGCCCATACAGCGTTACCCCCGACCCCTTTGAACAATGGCTCTAAAAGGTATAACAAAGACACCAACGTCAACGATAACCCGACTTTAATAGAATGGATTGCCTTTCGTGGATCATCTCGACCCGCTTTCCAGATTTCTTGACATAACGATCCAAGAAATCGCTTAATGTAAAGATGAGCCCGCTTCTTCCAAGCCTCCATCTTCGGGTATTTGTCCGAAAGACGCAACAACAGAAGCAGCGACACCGATCGAGTGAATGAACACGTAAAAAATCAAAGTATAATTCCAAATTGAATTAAAAAAATGGTGTTTATTTGAGGAGATTGATAGAAATTGAGATTTAAATATGGGCACTTTGTTCATCCAAAAGTGTCAAGAACTTTAGTAGGTGTATCTGTTGGCACCTCATTAGCAATATGAGTCTAGGCTTGATTTACTGGTATATATATATGCGGATGTTATTTGACTTTTGCATAATGCATACACGAGATTATTGGCTGATAAACTATGGAGTTGTCAATTAGCTCATATAACTCTATATGACTCGTATAGGTCTATCCGACTGGCATTTGTTTTTAATATGACAAGTATGGATCTATATAGCCCGTATGCTCTATAATTTGTTTTAAAACTAATGTGTCGAGATAGTAGTTTTTGTTGGTTTAACTAACTTTATATGTCCGTATAGACCTATACAACCCATATATAAGACATTGTGATGGTGTACAACACTAAGGGGTGGTTGTGTATATGAGTACTCTTTAATAGTAAAATTAAAATAATTATTAAGAGGGTTGTAAACGAACACGAATGAACCCTTATTCGTGTTCATTGACAAAATTAACCGTACGGAAATTTTTATTCGTGTTCGTTTATTAAAAAAATAAAACACTTTATAGTTGTATATATTGTGGTGAAAAAGTTCATTTTGAAAGATGGGTTTTGTTTTCACGTGCAATCCAATACCAAAAGTCAATTTGTATTTGAAACGAAAGTGAAAAGTGAAAGGAGAGGTGTCACAAGGGCAGCTGAAATCATACAAGTTTGGTTTCACAGCTGGGCATTAAATGCAAAGAAATTATACTATTATATATATACACTAGGGTTATTAACATGTGTATTACACAGATTTAATATAAAATATTAAATAATTTGCAATGAAAATTTAGCAATTATAAAATAATATTTTGATATAAAATATTTTTTAAGATAACTTATTTTTTACATAAATTTTTCTTTTTTGAAAATAAAATATTTCTCACTTTAAAAATTTAGGCTTTAGAAAATTTTGTATCATATAAAAAAATTTAAGTGTGTTTTATAATAAAAATGATAAATAATATATTAGTTATTAATATTATCATTATTTAATAAAAAAATTATTTATTGAGAGAGAGAATATTATTTAATAAGAGAAAGAATTAAGTGAAATAATAAGGAATTGACAAGTGTCACTTGTGGTGTAAGAAAGTAACACGTGGTAATAGTGTTGTAAGGAGGTGACATGTGTCAAAATAATTACTCTTTTATTATAAAATATATATATATATATATATATATAAACTAAATCAACAATAATAATAATATAGTATTATTATAATACAGTGTATTTGCAATAATAATGTTAAAATATAATATTAACATAATAGTAACAATAAAAATATAATATTATAAATTATATATATATATATATATATATAACAATAAAAATATAATAATAATATTAAAATATTATATTGTTATGATAATAATATTAAAATATAAATTACAATACTAAAGAGAAAAATATAATATAAATAATATAATAATAATATAATATCATCATAATAATAAAAATATTATAATCTAATTTTTAAGATTTTTAAACGTTTATGTTCGTGTTTTTTAAGATTTTACGACTAATTGAGACTTATATGCAGTGGCGAACCCACTTAGAAGCCCGGGAGGGCAACCGCCCACTTTGAAAATTTTGTTTTAGTAGTATATATATGTTAAAATCTTGATCGCCCCCTCCTCATAAAATTTTGCAATCGCCCCCATTAACTTTTAATTTTTAAGTGTTAATTAATAAACTAACTTGAAAAAAGTCCAACTAATAATTTAAACGCAATTTAAAATCAAGCTTAGTATTGATTATAATAAGTCAAACCACCATTAGTCCATTTTAAACAATTCTATTATTAATTTTAATAACTTATTAATATAATACTTGAAGTTATATTTGTGTGATCGAATTGGTAATGAGAATTTAATCGATAGTTGTATTTGTTTTGTACATAAAGAGTTAATTTTTTTTGAACGACTTTTTTTTCTCACGCCTACCCTCATTTTCGTGACTTGTAAGCAAGGTTGACTACTCGACTCCGTGAGAATACACGACGGAACCGAATGCATAGGAACCCGGTGAAATGGGTAAATCTTCGCCTCCCATCAGAATCGAACCTGCTATAAACCCCAAGCTGGCCCTTGAGTTGATATCCTTCAACTTGCTCCCAGATGGATTTGAATTCTCGACCTCCACTATGAAAGGTGAGAGCCCTAACAATTGGGCTGGTTTTCAGAACACTTAAAGAGTTACTTAGGAAAGTCTTCTCATATGTTGTTTTGAATACATATAAAAAGATAAAACGACGTAGTGAACAACTGTAGATGCATTGTATTTTCATTATGTCTTTATATATAAAATGTAGTTTAATTGTCTTTTTTAACATGACCCGGCCCAACCTAACTAGAACACAAACGACCCTGAAAAATTTCCGCCCTCATGAGAAAAATTTCTGGGTCCGTCACTACTTATATGAACAATTATGTGATGCAAGTTTGGGCAGTTTCAATTTTTATATGAGATCACGTTTTTATTCTGTTAAACACGAGATTGCCGTCGCAACGCGTGAAGTAACCCGTTGTATTCTTTAATCATATAAATAAAATCCGGACATTAATTAAAAATGCTAAATAACCTTTGTTTTTATTTGTCTTCTTTCGTAAATTTTAATCTAATACATTAATTATTTGTTAATCAAATATAGTGGTCTATCCGTAAATATTGAATTCATATCATCTTAGTATAATTAATTGAATATTATCTTATCTTTTCTTATCTTACTATTATAATAAATAAACATCTTTTTTATCAAATGTCAAGTTATTAAACCATAAATACCACATGCCATTTTTTTAAACTATTATTGTCACATGTCTTATTTTATCCTCTCATTAATTCTCTATCATATTAAATGATAATTAGAATTATATTTTATAATTTATCAAATAATTAAAAATATAATGATGTATAAGCCTTTTATATATTAAAAAATAATTTTAATGGATTATTTTTTTTATCAAAAAACACACTTAAAAAGTTTACAAAATATGAAATTTTTCTCAAAAGCAATTTTTATTTACAAAATTTATTTTAAATTTGTAGTTTAGGAAAAATAAAAGTTTTGTAAAAATAAGTTTTGTTAAAAATTTTTTTAAAACAAGTTTTTCTTTTATAAAATACATAACATTTTAATTTTCAACCCGTGTAACACACGGAGATTTAACCTAGTTTACTAATACAAAATAAGAAATTGAAATTGGAAATAATCATTATTTTTTTGATTAATAAGGAATCGTTAGGTTATAGGGTTGAGTATTTAATTATTTATGCCTAAGGGTTTAAGGGGGCATTGCCTTAGACCATCCTTAGTACTTACCTCACTGAAATCTTACCCCACCGAAATTTTCTGTGACGTTATCGTCTCATTGAAAACCTTAAAACCCTGTAGTAATATGTGAGAGAGGAGAAATAGGGGTGTGAGGAAGTGTTCACGAGGAGTGGGAGCCGTTGTGGGTCGAAAAATGCCACCGCCGGAGTAGTGGGCGGTGTGCCCGCTCGAGGCCGCCAAATTTGTTTGCCCGCCCGACCAGTGGTGTAGGTACTACGGATGGCCTTATGATAAGGTTTGTGGCGCAACATCTGGAGATAGGGTCTAAGGGATAACACCCATGTCTTGTTTATTATATACATTACAAAGATTTACGTGCTTGACAAAAATGTCATGAAATTTGATCAGTAGTAATTTGCTGTTGATCATATTAGCCCCTATAACTGAGTAAACCTTCTAACATTATCTCACCAAATATGCTTCAGTCCAAATTTGAACCAAAGAGGGACTACCATTAGGTTACAAGGGTATATGTGTCCATAAGATTATACACTACAATTACGCAATTACACAACTACGCGAACATATATACATAATTAAGCAGAAGTTAAATTGTGTCTGATTAAGATTCAGGATCTATGTTTAAATCATTTTGAATATTAGGTGGTGTTTGTTTTTTAAGATTCAGGATCCATGAACTCTAAATCTACAAAGTTGATTCTGGGAAACCCATTGTGCAACATAATATTTTTAACTTATTTCAGTTTGGGTTGGTTGCATGTCCAAATAGTTTGACGAGGGAGTCCAATCCTGTTTCAACCCCTCCAACGTTTTGAAACAGTTACAACATCTCGATTGCTTTTAATCGGTTGTTTCAAGTTCAGACTTGAATTTTGTTATGAAATTTAGGTTGTTTCCAATATTGTTTTCATAGTATAAATACAAGATTGAGTACCTTGTTTTAGACACACTGAAAAACAATCTTCTCTAACTTTCTTGCAAACAATCTATTTCATGTGATCTTGTTTTAGAATATATTTTGGTGTAAGGTTAATTTTGGTAGTATGGGTCGCACAATGATGGGGAATTTGTGTAGTTTTTGGATACCGGGGCTACAAATTACATGACTGGAAATAGATGGTTGTTCTCAGCTGTCGATACAAGTATATGTGGGAAAGTGAGATTTGGAGATAATTCCAGTGTTGAGATTGAAGGAAGAGATCCACCCTGTTTGAATGCAAAAATGGGGAAGAAAGACTTCTAATTGATATCCTATACATCCCAAACTTGCAAGCCCACGTTTTCAATACTGGGCAAGCCGAAGAAGGGGGGTGTGAGACCTCCATTAAGGTGGAGTGCTATCCATATTCAAACAAAATGGTATGATGCTAATGAAGACCTGCAGATCTCTAAATCGCCTTTATAAAATAAATCTAAAGACCGGATCACTGATTTGCCTTCTAACAAAGGTTGGTGATTCAGCTTGGTTGTGGCATGCTCGCCTTGGACATGTCAACCTTTGATACCATCAAACGGCTGGGAACAAGTAACTAAGTTCACGGGGTTCTTGCTATTTACCACCCCTCACAATTGTGCGAGGCTTGTTTGGCAGGATAGCACACGAGGCAAAGCTTTCCAAATCAAAGTTGATTTAGAGCTGAAAAACCTCTGGAACAGGTCTACACGTACCTGTCTATAACACCTGCCACTAATGCTGGAAACAAGTACATTATGCTATTTGTTGAAGACTGGTACCTTCCAATCGAAACTATAAAACCAGAAAAAAAAAACAAAGCTTTATTGAATCATGGGTGTCTAAGCTGATCCCGTCATGAATGTTCCAACAATTATTCTAAAAACGACTGGCTCGTGTCGAGCCAATGGTTGGCAGTTGGGCTGAACTGATAATGTTAGTCGCTCATTTGTGGCTGGAATTCAGTTTTTGATTCGATTATTGGATTTATTTTTTTATTGAATTTGGTTTGCTTGGTCAAACTGATTGTACCAAAATTATATATAAATTTATAATTTTTTATTAGTAATAAATAATAAGCTTTCTAAAAACATTAAATGGCAGAAATTAGGGATAATTGAAGGTAGCACGATGAGATCCTTTGCCGTTAAAAAAAAAGACAGAAATTAGGGGTGTAAACGTATCAAATCGGCTAGTGTGATGCTCAAGAGCTCGAAGCGGCTCATGAGCGTAAACGACCTTTTTATATAATTTTTATTTAATTAAATAAGTGTATATATATATAAATAATTATTTTTCCTCGTATTATTCTCACACCCCATTTACAAGTTCACACCATTACCTATTTGTATGGGCTGTACATGAGGGGTGTAAGGGTGTTGTATGTTCTTTCCAGACCATTCAAATTTAATATTACCTTTTAATCATTTCGAGATTATGAATTATTAAAATGTAACATTTAATAATCATTAAAAGATTATCAACCAATTCATATATCTCTATGTTTATTAATTTTATAGGCTTTGCACTTTATCAGAAAAAAAAAGGAGATAAGAAAACTATAATACAAATACAAATTAATATTGTATAATTATTTTGTAGGATAATCTACCTCATGAAATTATAGGTTTTGCTAGAGTTCTTCAAGGCATGTTTCCTGAACTAGGAGACTTGAATTCATTTATGTTGATTTTTTTTAACTGTGAGGACTCACTTATGTGATAAACTTTTGAGTCTTATTAACATCCAACCAACTAGAGAAAAAGGTAAAGGACAATCGCAAACGCGGTTGTGATCTCCAAAAAAAATGCATTAGTGAGTATTAAACTTGAAACTTTTAAATTATTCCTACCCCAATCAACCATTACAATACTTCGTGGATTTTCATTTATGTTGATTGGAAAATGCAAAACACATATCCTACCAAGCATAAATATTAAGCATAAATATATATATTCAAGGCAAACTAAACTAATTAAAATTTTTTTTTTGATGTATTGATGCAATTTTGTAGTGATATTGTATATATTGGAGAAAGTGCCCTTTATCCATTAAAATAGGCATACAGTTTACATAATCAACCTTCTGACTTTGGTTAACTCTTATCTTAGAATTATGACCAATTTTAAGTGTATCTTAAAATTTTGACTATTTTTTTTTTTGGTTTTTTTTTGTAAAGATGCATGGCTATTATCACGATATTACATCAAAATACAATGTATGTATTGAAAGCTATGGTAACACATAATGTTAATACTTTTATTATTTCATGCACATATGCTACTTATGAACTAATCACATTTAAATAGATAAACATTTAAAATATTTTTATTTCCTTCCATATATTTATCAATGATAATCTATTTAAAATGAAAAGTAATAGTTATTGATTAATTAACAAATTTAATTATTACCCGCCTATTTAGACATCAATTTTATGATTATTTCATTTGTTCATCGTTTTGTTTGTTGGGAAATAATTATATTATAAATCTGTGTATTACATGGTTTACAAATAAAAACTATGTAGGTTATAATGTTTTCAAGCATTTACATAATTGAAATAATTTTAATATATAAAACAATATAAAATAAAAGTACAATTATAATTTATAAATCTTTAAATATTGTGTACAACACATTTGTTATTTTGTTTGAAATTAAGAAATTTGTTAATGCATTTAAGCTATATTAATTTCAAAAATTAAGAAAGTTATTATCAAATATAAATTTTGTAATTAATTATTAAAAAAATTAATACTTTGGAAATAAAAAACTTTCTTATAAATTGTTATAAAATATGATTGTATATTTTTATATAAAAAAATATTAATAGGATTTAACACTATACTATAAACTAGGTTAATATCTCGTGTATTACACGGATTGTATAAAAAATATTATATAGTAACTAATAAAAATTTAGGGTTTAAAAAACGATTTTTAGGATAAAATATGATTAAATTTATGTTATTTATTAACATTTCATTTATAGAAGTATTAAAAACTATTTTTTTATATAGAAGTCTTGTTTAAACTTCTTGTTTTGTTATTTTAGAAAAATTGTTTTATATAATTTTTATTTTCAAAATCTATTTTTTAATATAAAGACTTGATTTTTAATTTATTAAAAAAATATTGTTACTATAAAAATGTATAACCAAAATCATTAAGTATTATATTTAATTTAATTATTTAATATAAAAGAGAGTATTTAAATATTTAATAAGAGAGATAATTTTATAACATGGTTAGGATGTGACATGTGTTAAAAATGGTTTAAAAATGTGACAAATGTCATTTGAGTTAGTTGTTTATTAAAAGTAAAAGATTATTAGAATCTTTTTACATTATAAAGCTCTTTAATTTCGTTGATGATTTTATTGATAAAAGAAAGTTAAAGTTTTAGTTTAATTAAATAAAGAATTGAATATCAAATGAGTAAAAAGATTAAATGGTTAACACGTGACATATATTAAATTATTTATTAATAGCAAGATTATGATGTCAGAACAAGTATTCTATCTCTGGGTTATTCTCATAAGTGTCAAGTATTGTGGCTGAACAGACATAAATGTCTTACGAATGTTTATGTTTATTAGTGTTACAATTGTCGCTACATGTGAAATCATTATGTTTATGTTTATGAGTGTTACATTTGCGGATTAATTGAAATTGTTAAGTATGTCATCGCGGATGAACATTCAAAGCATTGCAAGTGACCAACTAATCACTGATTATGTCTTGCAACATGAGCGGGTTGAGTGGACAACGGGTAGAACAGGTGCAGGGTCAAAATGAGTTTTAAGCAAAATTAATTTGTGTCTAAATGGATTGTTTTTTAAAAAACAACAATTTAGTTAAAATTAAAATAAGTTGTAACTAAACAAATATATTATTGATTATCCCTATTTGTTTGAATATATTACATTCTTATAGTTTTTAAGTTGTATATCTTTACAGACTCACACATCACATGTGTATCCACACACCATCATGCATGCAAATATCACACACTCATTGTGATACCAATATCAAGCACACTCATTGTAATACCATGTTCACACATAATCTTACGGTCATCCAAGCTTCATGCCTATAGTTGTGATCCAAAATCCAAGTACACACAAACTCGTGAATATACTCACACTTTTACTAGACCCACGCCCATACTCAAGCAACCCCAACCGTACCCCATGTTATGTAGCCCTCGCGGCCCGATTTATGCTAGTTTGTACCCGAATATCAAGTGTGATGCCATGGTGGTAAATTTTAAGCTATAGTTTATTTAATTGGGTTTAACTCACTTACGTGTTTAATTGTCACGTTATAACTTATAAGTTAAAATATTTTAGTTTTCATCGGTGTCGTTTCAGTTAATAACCTTGACACATTTTAACCATATAGTTACGTTTTGTTTTCTGACATTGTTAGTCACATCAACTTTGATTAACATCTTGTCAACGTTTATATGTATTTATATATATGTTATGGACTTATAATCAAAATATATAATTTCCACAAACTTTCGTTTATTTTAATATTTAGCACCATTACGAGTCGAATTTATTATCGAAAAAAAACTAAAGGCCACAATCGAGCTCTCTTAAACTAACGAGCATGAGTTGTACACCTTTGTTGAAATCCTGACATTATATTACCAAGTTTCATTTAGGAGAGAATAAAATAGAAACCAATTGAATCGAAATGAAAGGAACAAAAAAGAATGAAAAGTTTTTCTTGTGTTTCTTTTAAAATCGAAAGGAAAATAATAAATAATTTTGTCAACCTTTTCTTTCATTTCCTTTTTTAAGAGCAACTTTGGTATTGATTATTTAACTTCAAAAAACGTTTTTTGTCATAGGTATATATTAACTTATTATTTTTTAAAAATACGTTTAAAAAAAACGTTTGGATTATTTTCCCATAAACATTAAAAATTTACAAAACACATTAAAAAGCCAGGAATTATAACTTATTAAAAACAACCTTTTAATTTTAATTAATAAGTTAAAATAAAAATATCTTTTCTATTATCAAACATCTTTTTAATTTTTTAACTTATTTAAAAAATTAATTAATTAATAAAACTCATATTTAACTAAAATCCTAGAAATGTTTAAATAATCCTAGACATGTTTAGAAACTCATGTATTTTCCTTTCTTTTGTTTCCTTTGTTATAAATTCAGACACAAATCGACCTCTACCTTCGACCTAAACTCGGCTCCTGCCATCTTGCCTCCCGGCCGGCGACAACCCCAAGTTCGGCCGGCGACAGCCCCAAGTCTCAACATCGTCAAATCATCGTTAACATCTTCCCCACCATTCGCGATCCATTGAAAACCGCCGTTGGCCATCCTTACCACCGCCATAACTTCAAAATCTTCAGCCCTCGCCATAAATTCGAAATCTTCAACACAAATCGGCTTCAAATCGCAAGACTCTCGCCATCAATTTCCACACCTTTTACCTTCTTGTAGATTGTAGATGTTCCCGATTCCCCAATGACGGTCGAAATCAGGGGTGAAACGATTCTTTGTGTTGACGATCGATATCAGGGATGAAACGATTCTTTGTGTTCTTCTTAAAGTTGGATATGATCAACAATCAGGTTAGGATTTTTCACCGTCCTAAAACGCCTTCCATTTCCTTTCTTCCTAGCACGATTTCAAGACTTCTAGGGTTTTACCCCTGTCGCTTTTTTCTTCCTCGCGTAATAGCTCTGTGGGGTAGAGGATGCGCGATTCGATCCGAATCAAACCCCAAAAAGGGCTAACGGTCTTCATGACAGTCGTCTTCTTCATCTTTTCCTTTTCCTTTTGGAGGCTCACTTAATGATTATTGCATGTTCTAAACTCTAATTCTTACATTCACCTGCATTTTTTTTTCCAAGCATGTTTGCAAGTTCTAACCTGATTGATTTTATTACAATAAACCCACTTTCTGGTAGGTCCTTTGATGAAGAGTTTTAATTTGGATTTTTATGAAATTGTAGAATAATTGGGTTTTTTGTTTGGATTTTGCACCTATGATAAAATTTAGTTATACCGTATGATTGATTGCTTTGGTTTTTGAATACTGATTATGATTTGGTACCTTACAATGTTTGTAGGCTTTCAAAGTTTGTATCAAATATGATTATCAACCAATTGTTTTCATCTTCACAACCTTCATGATTAATTAGTTCTGTAAATTCAGATCTTAATTACCTTTATAAATCAATTAGTTTGCCTTTCTGCTTTAATTACCATATGATGAGCTTATCTTTCTAAGAGACATGTTTGTTTAAATGATAGTCACTGAAATAACTTACATATTGAATTTTGTGTTCTAAGATTACCTCTTGTTGAATGGTAAGGTTATTATATATAATAATATGTCGTAATGATAAGACACCATCCTTCGTTTAAAAGAAGAAGACGATCTTCTACCGAAAATTTATATTACAGGTCAGGGGGGATATATTAATAATTGTTGTTTGCTTATATCTGTGGGCTATTTAGTAATGTTTAGGTTTGAATTATGTGAGTGTTCGTGTGACTTACGCTTATAAAGATGAAATGAAAAAGGTGTCGAGTCCTTGAATCTGTTTGAATTTTTGTTTTCCATTCTCTTCCTTTATTGCTTATTTTGACTCTAAATAACTAAAAACATTTTTCTTTTTTGGGTTGGAATTGTTTTTGGTGGTTTGAAGCTGCAATAATAATCATTTATCATTACAAATGCATTTCACACGTGTTGTATTGTTTGACTGATTAATGATTTGTGTCTGTTGCAATGCTCTTTGGATATGTTGCTCCTTCTCTTCTTCTGATGGGTTCTCAAAGGTAACACTTTTTGGCCACACAATTAAGCTAACACACCAAATATATATATGGCAGAGGCGAGTATGAGGGATACAAAGAAGAAAAGATTACCGTAACTTTTAATTGGACCTTTTTTCGAAGTTTGCATTTGAGTAAAACTAAAAATAATTTATATATAATGTCATCAAACATAAAAATAATTTATATATAATGATCTAGCATATCAAACAAAACCAATGACATTATGTTGCTAAACTCAAAACCCCTCCAGCAAGGGTCCTAAATTGACTCCACAATACGCCATCAAAATCCATGCTAAACAAAACAAACCAACTAAACTGCATAAGACCTGTCTTCCCCATTCTTTTGTAACAAACTTACCAAAAAACAAGAGAACCGGAGACGCAATTCCAAATGAAAATGCAACGGCCTTCAGAACTGTAGCCTATTTTTCTTTAAAAGGGTCTTGTATGCTTCTTTGCTCATATGACATCAATTTCATTGACAACATATATGATGTGAGAGTAAGAGCAGAGGATATCCAGAGTATCCACTTTTCAGCCGGTTCCATTGTTTTAGACAGGACAAGACCGGACAAAACCAGGTACGCGTTGATCGTGTGTGCCTTCATAGTCGATGCTGATTGAAAATAATCCCTTGAGTGACGCTTTTCTCCCGATTTAAGACCCTCGATCATTTCTTTGCGTTGGCTCACTGCTTTAGTGGTGTAAGATGAAGTTGTTGTTGTGAGTGTGGTCAGAAGACCTCCTTGGGCCTCAAGCCGGTTTCCAACGCCAAGACATGATTGAGGGTCTTAAATTGGGAGAAACACGTGACTAGGGATTATTTTCAGTGAGCATCGACTGTGAAGACGCACACTATCAACGCGTATCTGGTTTTGTCCGGTATTGTCGCGTCTAAAACAATGGAACCAAATGAAAATTGGATATCCTTTACTCTTATTCTTACATCATATTTGTTGTCAATGAAAATGATGACATACCTCCAAGGAAGCGTCCAAGACCCTTTTTAAGAAAAATGGGCTAGAGTTCTCAAGGTCGTTGCATTTTCTTTTGGCATTGCATCTCTGATTCTCTTGTTTTTTGCTAAGTTTGTTACAAAAGAATGGGGAAGACAAGTGTTGTGCAGTTTATTTGGTATATTTTGTTTAGCATGGATTTTGATGGCCTATTATGAAGTCAATCTAGGACCTTTGCCGGAGGGGTTTTGAGTTTACCAACATCATCTCATTTGTTTTGTTTGATATGTTGATCAATAGTAATAAATAATAATCCCTTATTATGTTTGATGACATATCTTTAAATTATATTTTAATGTGTTCTAAACGTATTTTCACATATGTTTGTTGGAGTGAGAAATTTTGAGTACTTTATTTCTTACCTAATTTTATTAATTTTTTTGTCGTATAGAGAGAGAGCCATGGCACATGAAGTATAACTTTACTTGAGAGTTTAGATTTTATTTTATAAACTTTTAAAAACATTAATAACACCGGGAAATTTAATGCTACATTTTATGAACCCCTAACGTCAACAAAAGAAGAAACATGATCCAGGGATATAACTAGATGATTCAATTGCGCACGTTGTTGCGTGCAATTGCCTTTTAGATTGAATGATCGTGCATTAAACAAACGATCGTACAAAATATAGTATTGTTGGTGACTACACATAAAGCCGGCTTTCACCGCGTGCGGGACTGTTTTTTTTTTTTGGACATGTAATTTTTTAATAGAAATTTTATATAGAAAATTATTTTTTAGATTTATTTTACTCAAATACAAACTAGAAAAAGGTCCAATTAAAATTAATCTATTAGTTATCTAACATTTTTTACCACCTAACTCTTAGGCCTGACTTAGGTTAAAAATAAAATTAGGTCGTGAAACTTAACCCATTAAGCATTAAATTAGAGACCCAAAGTTATCACTTAAAGACACAATATGTCATACGCCTAAACTAATTAAATCGTTCCCTCTTGGATAAGTTACGTTCGCCTTCACCTCCATAACTCAATCTTTATCTGTTAATTTAGTTGCCAATACGTGTGATATTTGTTTCTACTTTCTTGCCAAGTTGCCACCATTCCACTTTTTGATTAAATAGGTTTTGTATTTCTGTGAATTAATTTGGTTTGATTTTCAGAAATTCTGCCCCGAAACCATTATCAGAAACGGAAAAAAAAACAAAGAAAATTAGAAGAACTAATTAAGTCTCAAGCCAGAGCTATGAGATAGTTTTTGTTATGCATGGAGGAATGGAATCAGTCATTACGTTAGAATAAAAAGAACTTATTTGGTTAACACATATATACTAATGGAATGTACAATTATATAAGGAATGTGATGCCTTCACTATTGATTGATTTTCATTCCTTTGAGTATGGTGTTTTTTTTAAAGAATGATCTGACCCATGTCCAAAATCATCAATCGACCCATGACCCGATCCATGATGCAAACCCTGACTTGACCCATGAACTCAATTATGAGTCCACATGAACCATGGTTTATTAAAAGTAAAAACACTTGGTTTATTAAATAAAACATTGAATAAATTTACATGATTATTTAAAAAATAATTATTTATAACCTCTAATATATCTAAATAAAATATTTATACATAAATGTTATTTTTAAATTTAAAACGCCTTAAAGGACCAAAAATTTTATAAAAGAAGAATCCTTTTATATATATATAGGGAAAAGATAAAATAAAAACCACATCTCAATGAGAAAACCGCGAAAACCATGCAAAAATCATGTAAAAACAACGTATTTTTTTTTGAATTTTTTTTACAGGTTTGTAACACTATTGGTCACATTTTTATAAAAAAACCAAAAAAGCGCCGACCAAATATTTTTTTAAAAAATATTTTATAAACCCACGTAAAACCTACGTAACAAAACGTAAAAAGAAAAAAAATTTACGTTTTATTACGTAGGTTTTACGTAGGTTTATAAAATATTTTTTTAAAAATATTTGGTCAGCGCTTTTTTGGTTTTTTTTATAAAAATGTGCCCAATAGTGTTATAAACATGTAAAAAAAATTCAAAAAAAAAATACGTTCTTTTTACGTGATTTTTGCATTGTTTTCGCGGTTTTCTCATTGAGATGTGGTTTTCAAAATAACCATACCCTATATATATATATATATTCTTCTAAATCATTTTATGATTATTCTAAATAATCATTTATACATTTATAAATATATGTTATTTAGAAATCCAAAAATGATGCTTTTAAAACCTAACATTTCCAATAATAGTTACGTTATAAATAAGAATAATTTTATAATTATTCTAAATATATTCTTTATCGTTCTGTTATTCTAAATATATTCTTTATCATTCTAAGTGATATTCCCAAAATTTTCAAATGAACATATTTACCCACAAGTATTAAAGTTATTTTAACTAATAGATCAAAAACAAATTTATAGAATAGGTTGTTCAAATTCAAATTAAATTAGGAATATTATTTAAACAAATAAGTAATCCAAATGATACCATTACAAAACTTAGACACATCTTTAAGACTTCCATAGTATGCTATAGTTGCTAGAAAATCAAACTTGAACTTAAGGAATACTAAGATTTCAATTGCCTTTAGGTTAAGGTGTTTAATCACAACTTCTATTAAACTCATAAGCAAGAACTTGGAAAGGCTAAACAATCCATGTGAGTTTCTTCAAACTTCCTTTTAAATTCTTTGTTTTTGGAAAGTTACGCATGTCTTATTCAAACTTTATTCATTCTATTATTTATTCAATTTATGATGCAAGTCTTAGAACTAATTAGCTTTATGTGTTAAATGCTAAGGTTATACATTGTGTTGATTATATGTGTTGCCAGCCAAGCAAGCTAATACTTAGCTGCTAGAGCTGGCATAGCATGTCACCTGTGACACGATAAGACACGAACATGATAGACACGAACACGAACACCTGTTTAGGACCACGAAATCACATAAAAGTCTAAAATTAAAACATAATCCATGACATGATAATTAATTAATCCTAAATCTATTTGAAACAATCCATAAACATCATAACACATAACATATAATGATAAAATTCACGAACAGAGTGTTAGAAACAACCATACGGACATATTAAAAACTCATGAACACAATTTTTTTTAGTTTTCTTTCAATTTCATTTATTTGTGTCGTTAAAGACAACTCAAACTCATGAACAAAGCGTTAGAAACAATCATACGAACATATTCAGGTGCGGCCCAAGGGCGTGCCGCACCCAAGAGCACTCATGTCCCTAGTGCACAAACCTTGTTTTTAGCCAAACCGGTTCGGAATCGGGCCGGTTTGGATGTTGTGGCGTTGAAACCGGTTCGGGTTGGAAACTAGTTTGGGTAATGGAAATGCCAAATCTAGTTTGGGTAATGGAAATGCCGAACCTATATGAAGCGGTTCTTGGTTGGTGAAACCGGTTTAAACTAGTTTTTTAAAAAAGAAAAAAAAATTTGACAAAATTTACAATAAACTTTGATAAAAACTTAATAAATTTTGTAGCATTTTTGAATTATAACATTAATCATCCTACGTGTTTATTTATTATAAATATTTTGATTAAATATTTTTAAGCCCTTTTATCACACAATGTTATAACCTAATAATTATATGGATTGGGTCTTAATAAAATTTTCATTAATTGAAAAAAAATACATCATAAGCAACAAATTAAAAAAACATAAATTATAATACTTAAACAATTAAAATAAACCGAAATCGCAAAACATAATAATTAAATACATTTTGAAAATTTTAATATTCATGTTTAATTTTCTTCCGAGCTAATTTGATTCGATTCATAATATGTGACTTCTTACTCGTCGGTTATTCCTTCCGGCAAACCCGCTTCGACCTCCTCTTGTAATAATTCGCTCTCGTAATCCATTTCGCCTTCAAGTGAGGATTTCTTAAACTCTTTCTGCAACATCCAAGTAATTTTTCAAGCAAATCAAAATATTTACTGCCAGAGGAGTGAGTCTTGTTCTTCGTAGTGAAATGACCATGCCACTAACAGAAAATGCTGATTCTAAAGCTACAATGAAAGCTTAGACGCTTAGTAGATATCGGACCATAGCGGATATGATCGGGAATTTTTCTTCCTTACCTTTCCACCAAGGCAAGATATTAAAGAACATGAAATCTTGGGGAGTCATACCTAACAAAAAAATCCGTCACAATATATCTTCCAAGTTCGTTACATTGAGTAATGGATGTTTGTCTTTTACTATTATCGATCATTAATAAATTATAAAAAACGATTTGTGGATCTTGTGAACTAATAGAACTTGATGTCATGTTTCTCATTGTTTGGTGTATGGTTGATGTTGATCCATATTTTTGAACATAAACATCAAACATACTTCGACAATTGTTTGTTAAAAGCTGTTTTTAATGTTTCATGCAAAAAGGATCTTCATCGTGTAAATCTAAGTTGTAACATGTTTTTTAATGTAAACTTTCAACCCCTGAAACATTTACGCAAGATTCAACACGGCGGAACTAGTAATAACGGGTGGAATTTCTTTGAAATATTTTAAAAGTTTTGATTTCATTGGTGGAATCATATCAGTTAAAGGTTTTGATCTAAAATACAATTCACACAATTTTGAACTCATTAAATAAATATGGTTAAGTACTATAGGACTTGTTGGATAATAAACACTGGATAAAAATGTTATGGGTTTAAAAACATGAAGCATTTTTGCCATTTGTTCAATAGTGTAACATCTGGCCCCGTCTACCACAAATATTGTTCGCTTTGCTCACTCGGAGCTCACGATTTTGTCTTTGGTTGCCCAGGTAAAAACTTTTCTTGGAGGTCACCCATCTTAATACTACTCTCGCCCAAGCACACTTAACTTGGGGGTACCACAAATATTGTCCGCTTTGTCCATTCGGAGTTCACGGTTTTGTCTTTGGTTGCCCAGGTGAAAACTTTTCAGGGAGGTCACCCATCCTAATACTACTCTCGCTCAAGCACACTTAACTTCGGGTTCTGATGGGATCCGATGCATTATTGCTGGTATGATCGCAGCCCGAGCACGCTTAACTGTAGAGTTTTCATGTGTTTCACGGCCAGCTAAGCTCAAAACGCGTTGGTGATATAAGAGACGGATCATTACTTATGAGACATGAATCTTTTCAGTTCATGACCAATGTGGGTTTGCTTGGGATGTTACAAATAGTATCCCAACCCGATGGATTAAATGGTTCAACCCGACCCTTTTGAGCCAAAAGATTATGAAAGACAATTAAAATTTCTTTTTGTTTTAAAGCTTTCTCAAACATGTTACATGCTGAATCTCACCTATTTGTTACGTCCTAATTTGGACCTAGGTATCTAGCATTCGATTCTTATAAATCGGCTAGTTATTTCAAAAAAATGATAACAAATAAATAAAGCCGTTGAAACCGGTTTGTAAAACGGTTTGGGAAATTAGTTTCTGAACTGGTTCGGTTTGTAAACTGGTTTTAACGGTAAAAAACGAACCTATGCCAAACCGGTGGTTCGGACCGGTTAGAGAGTTTAGTGTAATTGGTTTTGACTCATCACTGGACCGGCTTATAAACCTGATTGAGAACCCGAACCCTTTTTTGTGGAAGTCTACATGTCCCAGCTTTTTTTCCTAATCATTGGTCTATTAACATTAACATAAATACATAATAACATTTATTCTTTTTAAAAAAATCTTATCTTTTTTATAGTTGGTTACGTGTTCAAATAATCTAAAGATGACCGAATGGGTTAGTAAATCCATATAAGGCAATAACATCTTTTAAAGCTAGATGCCTAGTAAATTAGTAAAAATTTAAAATCAAATAACATGTTACAAAGTCTAATTATTCAATTAATTAAAATTAGATGTCATGTTTTATAATAACTATCATCAATCTGCCACTCATTTATTCTCCTCGTGCTTTGTTGGCTTCTATGGTATGGAACAGAATCACCTCATGGTGCAAAATGTAGCAGCCAATTTATGACTTTTTAGTTAAGGACTTGCTTGATATTCATAAAATGGGGAATTGGAACGACCGGAAAGAAAAACGTTCTTCATGCCGTGATCCTGACTACCTTTTGGTGCATGTGGAGGGCCATG
This sequence comes from Mikania micrantha, assembly GCA_009363875.1. Lineage (NCBI taxonomy): Eukaryota > Viridiplantae > Streptophyta > Magnoliopsida > Asterales > Asteraceae > Mikania > Mikania micrantha. The sequence continues at coordinate 92,115 of SZYD01001869.1, forward strand.
AATGAGGTGGTTTTTAA